>JAWWES010000055.1:2743194-2848989 GCA_035583135.1 Lophotriccus pileatus
CAAATATTGAACCATGAGCCACTTCTGACAGAAAACACCCCACTGACTGACGATGGACACAATCCCAGGGCCTGTGTATCCGCAGAAAGCGCATCCACACCATTTCCAGGCTGTGCCCAGCAATGATCCTTCACATCCACACCGTTTCCAGGCTGTGCCCAGCAATGATCCTTCACATCCACACCATTTCCAGGCCGTGCCCATCAATGATCCTTCACATCCACACCGTTTCCAGGGAGTGCCCATCAATGATCCTTCACATCCACACCATTTCCAGGCTGTGCCCATCAATGATCCTTCACATCCACACCTTTTCCAGGCCTTGCCCATCAATGATCCTTCACATCCACACCGTTTCCAGGGAGTGCCCATCAATGATCCTTCACATCCACACTGTTTCCAGGCCGTGCCCATCAATGATCCATCCCATTCCCTGCTCTGCCCAGCCAGCAGGAAGGAACAGGTTCCCACTGCAAAGCAGGACACCGAGCGAGCCTCCTGCACTCGGAGCCGAGCAGGGAGGAGGCATTTCTGGAGGGCTGGCTCCTGTTCAGCAGGGAAATGTTTCCCTTGGCTTGCTGGAGTCGCCGGGACCACGCGCGGTGCGGGGCCGGAGGAGCCAGATTTCCATCCCACCCCCCCCTTCCCATTACTCTTTTTGATTGGCACTTTAATGAGGGCGCCGGGGGTCGACCCCCTGCCAGGGGGCCGGTTCATGCCCCGTTTATCTCACAGTCCATGTAAGACTAAAATAACACGCCAGGCTGAGTTTCACTGGCTTGTGATCCCGCAGCCCACCGTGATGGATTGAGTGACTGCAGCAAGTTGGCAGCTAAAGTGTGTTGTAACAGTATCTTTCTGTCAGCGCAGCACAATGGATTTGCTGATTCCCGGGCTTTTCCCAGTGTTCACCGTTCCCATCGGCTCGCGGCATCTCCCGAAGTCCGTTTTCCAGGGGGCCACAAAAGCCGTAATAAATAACGAAATAACGCGCCGAAGGTGCCGCCGAGCCGTTCCTGCCCTCGGCCAGCCTCGCTGCACACACACAGGCACAGCCAGAAACCCTCTTGCTCCTCCAGAAGGGAGGGAAGGAGGGGGCAGCTCTGCTGCTCTTTTGTGGGAGCTCGTTCTGCTGGGCCAATGCGAGAAGAATCCAGCACCAGGGCCTGCCACGTAAAGCAGTTCTCTCCACAGGAGCTGTTGGGTGATTTGGGGCTCAACTCCACAGGCTGCAGGGCCAGGACTAAGAAGTCACAGTCCTTGTCATCATCTTAATTGTTTGCATGGTTTAGAAGCACCAAAATTATCCATAGGTGCACTAGAATATCTAGGAATCCTATGCAAGGTATGGATTACACTTTAGATCCCTTTATTTAATACTATAAAATATCCTCTTATCTCCTCCACAGGAAAGTCTCAAAACAAGAGGGATTGTTTCCCTTTAGAAACCTGGAGTCTTAGGAAATGGACTGAATTTTTACAAGTCATCCAAAGAGGTCCTCTACTGAGACCTTATCTCTGTGCTCTGCCTCCTCAATATCCTTTCATTCTCCTTGCCACTGTCTGCAAAACAACCAACTTCCCTCAAATACCGAGGAGAACATCCTTATTTTCAGTTGTTGCCACCCCAGCCCCTCCCAGCACGAGTGAACAAATGAGCTCCACACCAGAAGGGGCTCCTCACTTCCCGTATGAGGATTTTTGACAGCACAAATTTCAACCTGGCGACTCTCCCACCCCCCAGAGTCAGATCAAGAACCCACCCTGGGGCTAACAAATGGGAAAGGTGAAGCTGTTTTCCTTGCTTGGAGGAGAACAACTCTGTAGATCCGTGTCCACAGTTTCTTTTAGGCCTTGCATGAGACAGTGACACAACCAACAATAGCTCCAAAATCAGCTTTAGAGCTTCAACTGCCTTAATGTCAATATGTTCTCAAATATTGCACCATGGGCACCTAGAACTGATCCAGCCTCATCCTTTTGCATCTCTGCACTCAAGATCCATCTCACTCTGGGCAAAACCAAGTGTGTTCCTGCCAACAGAAGCCATTACTAAGAGAGAATGAGTGAGGAAGGTGAAAAAAAGAGAGAACACATATGTGGAAGGGCCTCAGACAGGCAAGATAAAGAAAAACACACTGGGATATGAAAAGGGAACATGATGGGGAAGAAGGGGCAAGACTGAGGAGCTGCTTGAAGAAAACACAGCTGCTCTCAGTGGCAGCTCTTGACCATAGAAATCAATGCAGATTTCAAGCCACAGTGCTGGAGAAAAGAGCCTCATGAGTTGAGGATCTTTATTTCTGAGAGAAGAGACAACTACAGCCACAGACTGGAGCAGCAGCAGCAGCAGCACACGAGGTCACTACCAGTGCAATTATCCCCGAGTGCAGAGCGTGCAGTGATCCCAGAGCTGTGCAGAACTGCCCCAGGGATCCCAGGCCAGCCCTGGGCACCCCAGCCCTGCAGCCTGCACACACATCACTCACTGAGCTTTGAACCAGCCACCTCAGAGCCTGCCAGCAACAGCAGCCCAGCCCAGAGAGCAGGGGATGTGCTGCAAACACTGTTGGAAGCCGGGCTGGAGCTCCCTCCACCTCCCCAGCTCCATTCCAGGTCGGATCTGCCCACACGGAGCTGCTGCAGCCAAGCCCTGAATGTTCCTCTGAGGAGAACCAGACCCTTACACCTTGATACAGGAGAGGGCATCCCGAACCTGCAGCCAGAAAGCCTGGGAATTATTATGAAAAGCGAGTGGGTGGGGGAGCTCAAGAGACCAGTGGGAGGATGCGGGAAATCAGTAACACTGATCTGAATAACTGGTAACAATTATTAGATCTTTTTTTGGTATGAATCATCTCAGGGCTCATCATTTAAGTGATGTCACTCAAAGGGCAGTAAGAAATACAGTAGAAGCAGCCAGCCTGCCATGACACAAGGGTTTGGAGCCACAACAGGATTGGCCAAACTGGTCTGGGAAACTTCACTGATGCGTGGAAAAGGGAGCAAGTTATATGGAGAATACACACTGTGACAGATCAGACAAGCAAATTGGTCTTTAGCAAGATTATGATGTTACTTAGAGCTCTGCTGAATCTGCCTGAACTGCTGGAGAAGGAGTAGCCTCGTTTATCTGATGACCACTGACCTTGTCCTTGCCCCCGTCCCCTCCCCAGTGGTGGAATTTGCATTTGAAAGTACAGGTTGTAAAATCAGCCAGCCAGAACCACCCCAAGGGAACCAAATCAAACCAGAACAACACAGCAAAACAGCACAACAGCCCAAACCAAGCAAACAACAGAGTGAACTTGAACAGAGTCCATTCTCTGGGCTCATCAAACCCACCCAAGAGCTCCTGTCCTTGCAGGGGAAGGGGCAGCAGAGAGTGGTGCTGCCCTGTGCACATCTCAACTCCTTTTGTCTCCTTAACCAACTGCAGGAGAGGAAAACCTGTTTGATCAACAACCAGTAGCATCAGCAGCAGGCTCAGGAACTCAACAGCAACCACACTACACTTTTTACTCCCTTTGTTGCTCACTTAATGGGCAAAATCCTGTCAGTGCTCCTTTGCAGCCAGACACGTCAACTTGGCAGGGGCTGAGGAGCTGTGTGTCAACTGGCACTGGCAGGTTAGTCCCAGAAGAGCCTCACCTCCTTCCCAGATCCACCCCTGTGTGTGGGGCAGAGCAGGAGGCAAACCCAAAACCACTCAGTGCTCCAGGAAGGCTCTCGTGGCTTCCTGAAGTCAGGGATTATCTCCAGGTTTATACAATGCTCTTCCCTTTTCAGACACTCAGCTCCCAGCACTTACCATCCAGAAGTGCACTGACAGTAAAAGCTCCTTAAGGAAGGGGTGGGGAGGGGGAATCTATGAGGGATTTTTTTTTACTTTTTGCAGTTTTATGGAATTTAGGCACACAGAGAAAAATACAGGACCTAGCTCCTGGAAATGCTGTGCACTAGGCAGCTGTTCTTGGTTTCAGACCTTCCTTACCTACAATGAGAAAAAAGGGAAAAGGAAAACAAGAGAAAAACTGGAGAGTCCCAGTTCAGCACAGGGCTTTTAGCCTAAAAACTAGGTTGAAGTAATACCAGGTATTACTGTGGACATTAACAAACCTGCCACACCACAAAACAGAAAAATGGCCTAAAAACATATCAAAAAGTTCAGGCCTCACCAATTGTGATGGAGCAAGTGCTTCAGAAGCAGTAACTTTAACTTGCTTAGAACTTTCTGGGGAGGAGAGGGAGTGGAGACAGTGGAGATTTGGGAAAGGGTCAAGAGAACGAGTTCAGCTCTTGGTTCCACACACACCTCTGGAGCAGAGCCCACAGCACAGAGGTGATGTGAGCAAGAGCCAAGAGCACCATGTCAAGTTGTCAATACCTATTATTAACAAAAAAAAAAAAAAAATTAACCTTAAAGGTTAACAAAATGCTGTGTTTTTACAACATCTGTCAGCAATTATTTGTATTTACTTGCACTGTAAATGCAGAAGAAAAGTCAGAGAAATAAACACCAGAATTCCCACCAGTCTTGCATTTTCCCATAAAGAATCTTCTAATCATCCCTGTTTAGACACTCTCATTTGTTCCCTGCCCTCTCCAGTATGGAATTTCTTCCCAAGCCTCTATGACCAGAAATTACTGGTCCTCGTCGTACCCCGGAGCGAACAACAACCAACCCCTCTGCAATTAGTGGTGTTAACTCCAGGGTTCTGAAGAACAGACATCAGAACTAGAATATTCCTTGGATTCCAAGCAGCAAAGCAGCCCCCTCTGCAGTCCCTGCTCTCCCCTTGGCCAGGCTTTACACCCCAGCAAACAGCGAGGCAGGGACAGCGAGGGTTGTGCTCCAGTCGTACTCCACCTGTGCAATGCAGGGTGAGGAACAGGTTAGCTGGGTGAAAAGTTCACTGCAAGCTGAGCTGTCTGTTTCTCTTGCTTAATTTATCCGATATTTGGCTAACCTTGCTCTGAACCCAGCCCCCAAGACCCCCTTCCCTCTCATCCCTCCCCAGCGGGTTCATGTCAGCCAAAGACACCGCCTCTAATTCCCTTCTCCCTGACCCTGCTCAGCGGAGCGGGGGCTGGGACACAGGGCCAAGCACAGAGAGAGCCCTTGCACTGCAGAGATAATCATTATTTATGCTCCAAACTCCAACGGGAGCAAACAGAAAAGCCCTACAGTCAGCAACACTGCCTGATACGCCGGTTGAGCTTATCAGGCTTCCCAAGGCTGGATGGCACAGCCCCTCTGCACCCTTCCTCCTCCTCCTCTGCACCCTGTCGCTCTCCCAAGGATGCAACACTTCCTAAAGTAGTTTATAATGGATCCCTGATCCCCTCTGGCAGCCTTTGCCAGGGGACTGGCACACAGCTCCCACTTCCACGATCTCCAAGGTACCAGTTAGCCCAGTTATGTCCATTATCCCACTCCTGCAGCTCAAGAGCCTCAAAAGGAACCCGACAGACACACGTTTTACAAAGCACAGAGCAGCAGCTGCGGTGCCACGGAGACCCAGAGGATTTTTCTCACCCCCAACCCCACAAAATCAGTGGAGGAAAGGCTGGGGGCAGGGCAGATGTGCTACTGCTGCTCTTTGGAAAACAGGATTCCCTGATCCATGGACCTTTATGCACCCATAAGCTACTCGCCCTGCAGAACACAGACCAGGTTCTGCTCAGAAGCTGCTGAGCAGTTTCCCTTTCACTGATAATCTACAGCTTTCCCACCCCTCCCCAACCCTGTACCCAAAAAAGTGGGTGACACGAACCCCTCCATGTTCCCCTTGCCCCTGTTGTGTTGTACATATTGCTCTTTTTAAAAGAGTGATATTGAGCCTCAGAAAAGATAAGATTGGTGTCGCGCTCGGAGTGGAAACGACGAGGCTTGCCTGGGGGGGCAGTTAAGCCGAGCAGAGCGAAGTGAAGACTTTGTTGTGGCCTTGAGTGGCCAGGCCAGGGAGCCAGGCCAGCCTGAACTGATGAAAATGCTGCACTGGAACACGCCCCTGCGTCTGTGGCTCCTGCTGGAAACGCGGCTTTACTCTGCCCAGCCACTGTCCTTGTCCATGCTGAGCACCTCCTTTTGTTCAACTGTTTCTTCAGCACTTTGATCAAGAGGGTCCTCATAACTCGTTGCTGAGTTCATTGGATCATTTTCAGCAAAGCAATCTTAATTGTCGGTGAAATTATTTTTACAGGTTTTTATTACACCTTGCTGACAAAACTGGGGGTGTTATTGTGACTAATGATAACCTCAGAGAATTTGTGACAGAATCATTTACCTGGAGAGAAATTATTCAAAAAAGGTAATCACTGAATTTTTATCAAGTCTTAAAAGGCTGTCTATCCTTCCAGTTGTAGGCATTCGGCCTTCTTGTTTGTTTGTTTGTTATTTTTAATTAATCTAGCAGGGAATTCTGCTAGATCTGGAGAAAGTACTATCTGTGTTTCACTATGTTGATTTGTGGCCTTATAATCACGTGCTGAGTAGTCTAATGTTCCTGTTATTCATATTTTCTAATGTCTGTCTGTTAATTGCTCACATAAATAGGAGTTTGGTGTAACAGCACAGCTATAGCACTTCTGAAGCTCAGCGTCGGATCCTGTTAGAGCACATGCTTAGCACTCCACTTTAACAGCCTTTCTTGCTTAAAAGTTCATTTTTTTCAAGAAGACACAGTAGCTGATGCACACCCAGTATCACTTCTGAGGTTTCAGAATCAATCACTTCTTACTCAAGTACCACAGATTGGCAGCCAAACAAAATGAACACTCACAGCATGTCCATGTAGGCATTTCCCTGCAAATGTTGAGTGTCCCTTGGGTTGAGTTCACTTAGCTATCAAGTATCCCTGCCTCAGCTTGTGGAATCTGGTTCTTCTGTGCAACTGACTGGTTTCCTTTTTTTTTTTTTTTTTTTTGGTCAGTTAGTTGGGTTTGGGTGGGTTTTGGTTTTTTCCCTTCCAGTTGAATCCCCTCGGCCCACGCGTCAGAGCCGCGCACCGGTGATGCAAACCGCTGGAAAAACTGCCCAGGAACACGCAGGTTCTGGCAGGCTCTCCGTGTTTTCCTGCTGTGCTCAGCACTGCTCCCCAACGCTCTCCCAGGGCAGCACACAAAGCGTATTTGATGAGCTTCTCAACGACCGGGCACATCGTCAGAGAACCGGGCACCGACCGAGCTCTCCCTTTCATGTTTAATCCCAAGAATCCACACGCTTCCATCCCCTCCTGCTGGCTCCTCTCTTCCTCTTCTCCTGGCTGAGGATGTGCTCAAGACTCTGTTAATTGAGCAGAACAAATGTTTCCTGTAAAACCTTAACTTCGTTATCATTTTTCGACCTGACAAAGAACCCCTACGGCTGTTCCACGGCTTCGATGCACCTGAACAGCCTCAGCTCCGGCAGAAACTCTCACAGTCAGCTTATTATTTCTGTGAGCTGTATCATCACAGTGCCCCAAACTCCACTGCAGTGTCTCTGCACACCCAAAGCTCCTGTGCCACCGACTGGAGGGGCAGGAACAGCCTGACAGCTTTACAATAACTGGAAATTCCTCGTGGTCTAAGAATAATATTAAACTTGCTTCTCAGGGTCACTGGATGACCTCGCCTTGACACATTTCTCTGGCAGCACTGCAGACTGGCCCAGCTCTGATGTGGTCACTAATTTAGTGACACCATCCATTCCAAACCTCACCGCTCCCACACCAAAGCAGCAAAATACCAGTTCACAGAGAGTCCTCTGACATAAAAAAAATCCCAGCACGCCCCACCTAACCCTGCACGTTTTCAAGGCATGAAAGTTGCTAAGAAGAGCCAATTCAGGTTGTTAGGAAGACATCAGACTTCAAACTGCTGCAGAAGTAAACTGAGGATACACACCCCAAACCCTCAGCCCACATTTCATAGCTCACCTGGTATCTGTATTTCTCAACAGCAGGACCAGCACAATGACCACGGTATCAAGATGATGAAAGTATTAAAATAACAGACAACAGTAATTTCCATACAAGCAGTTCTTTGTGCAAACCTTCAAAGCCTCTGGTAGGGATTTTAACACCTCTTCAAAACTGGTGGAATTAGTCACAGGTGGGTTATAAAGGGGCAGAATTGCTGCAGCAGGTGCCAGCTAAAGTCAGTCACAGGTGCCACAGATCCCAGTTGTTTGCTCCTTCCACCCACCACACAGAAAAGTAAAAACACTTCAGAAGAATCCATTCCAGCATAATTGAAGGCAAGATGAACTGAACAGCTCAAACTGTTTACAGGTGCAGTTTAAGAATTACCTAATTTAAAAAAATAAAAAAGAAGGCACAAACTTGACAGAGCCATTTTAACAATTCAGGCCCAGCCCCAAACCCCCAGTGTTTGTGAACAGCAGAGACGAGCTTGTGAAAACCCAGGGAGAAACAGCTTTCACTTTGGAAACCACAACAGACAGGAGGGAAGTTAACAGGTCCAGCTTTAAAGGAAATCAGTGTCCTCATCTCGGTGTATCCAGCCCAATGCATCCAACTTAAAGGCTTCTGCTGTTTGTGAGGAGGGAAAAACAACAACAAACAAAGCCAAGCAAAAAACCCCTCAAGAAACAGACAAGCCCCACCATCTCCTCCCCCCGGAATGGACTGTGAAAATGGAACAGGGCAGCAATTGGAAATTCCCTGGGATGTAGGATCCCAGCAGGTAAAGGTGCCCATCTCAAACACCCAGAGCAGGATGGGTGTGATGCCAAACAAGGGCTGTTGGTACTAACATGCCATGAGAAATGTGGCTGGAGAAGGGGCCGTGCAGAGGTAGGGCAGCACTTCCCTGGGACAAACCTGTTGTAGCTCCTGGAGATAAGCACAGCCCAGTGCAAGCACAGGGATGAGGCCAAGAAGTGGGCCTGGACTGTAGTGGGGGATCAAGACCAACAAAGACCCCCAAAGCCTCCAACCCATTTCCAGAAAGGCCTGAAAGAATGGGCTGTGCATGAGAACTGATGTGCATAGAAAAGGAGAAACTCATCTCCAGGGCGGGCAAACCTGTCCATGAAAAGGTGTCCCTCCAAGCCCAGGCAGTGCCCCAGGACCCTGGACATCCCTGGACCCTGGTGGATTGACAATGAAATCAGGACTGACATCCCATCAGCTGGATCAACGCTGGAACCAGGACTGGCGATCCCTTCCCTCCTTCCATCCTCCTTAATTCATCTCTTCCTTTCTATCTTCCCTTTCCCCCCACTCCTTTTATCCAAACCCCACTGCCACCTGCTCACAGGTCAATTTCCATCTGAGTGTGTCATTTACTAATAAAACTTTCTGATTGGCCCTCTGACTTTTGTCATTGCTTTGGACCATGGGCATTTACAAATTCCGGGCGCTTCCTTCCACCGTGACCTCGGAATCCGCGGGAGCCGAGGGCGGCACTGGGCAGCGGGAATCTTGACCAGGCTGTGGCCAACGCCAGCCATCATCCACTTTGCTACCTGTGGAGCAACCAAAATACGAAAAAAAATGGCCCACATGTGGGATCCATTAGGGCATTTCGAAGGAATTCACGTTCATTGTTCCCCCCTTGAAATAGAAAGGTTATAAAACTTAACGGCCACATGACAGGGAAAGTATATGAAACACTCGGAGATTTACAGAGCGACTGCTCAGCTCTCGGGGCTGGAAATCGCTGTGCAACAGTCAACACGACCTGTGGGCTGAGGGCTGAGGTTTTGGGCAGTTCTCCTTTTTTTTTTCCTTCCTCTCTTTTCCTGACCTTGCAGGCCGGTGTTCGGTTACCGCGGCAGCTCCGCGGTCAAACAGAAACACAGCTTGTATCTCCTTTCAAGTATTTATTTCTTTTGCCCTGTTAGCATCAAGTAATGAAAGGAATTGTAAGGATTTTGAAGAGAGGGGGGTGTGGGGGGGATAAAAGGAATGAAAGCAGGATAAAGGAAAAAAAAATAGGGACGTAATGGCTTAATTTCTCACAGCATGTGCAGCACAAATGAACAGTAAACACATCCCAGGGAAAAATGCAAACAAAGGCTACAGTTTGCTCAAAGTACCAAGTACATCGGGAGTGCCCCCAAGCAAACATTTCTTTGATTAAACCCTCAGAGCCCCTGTGTGATTTCTAGGCCAATTCAGCACAGCAGGTACCTCCCTCTTCCCCCAGAACATCCCTGGGCAGGAGCAGCCACAGGGCCAGGTTTCCAAGCCTTGTTTTGGCTTAAGGCATGGAAATGTTGCAATTATGGCATTAAGAGGAAGCTGTAATCTAATCTAACGGGTCAAGGACAAGTGTGAAAATCTGATTAGAGATCTGCCACCAGGGGTTGATTATACAGAGTGAAATAATTAAGTAGATTTGAGGGCAAATACTGTGCTTTGCAGTGTTTCTGGCCTGGATCTCAGATGGTTGTACCATCAGTGAAATCATAAATCATAAATTGTCTCATTGTGTGACACCAGGCAGGACTGTACAATTTTCTGTGTCACCATTCCTGTGCCTGTAACAAGTGGAACTGCTCTGGCAGGGGCAGGTTTGCACAGGTGGAAGTAAAATACTGTGCTGGCAGTTTTAATATATCTGGGTTTCAGATCTGTTCTCCACAGCAGTGGAGAGGCAGAACATGGAATGTCAGGTGAACTGAATTATTGAATTCAGCAGCAGCTCAGCCTTCCTGCTGATGCACCTGTGTTCTCTGCACACTCAGGAATTCTGCTTATGCTGCATTGCTTCACTTCCCAAATTTCAGGGGCAGCACATCTCTAGTCCACTTGTGGGTTTATCTTTTCAAATGAACTAGAGGTGAGTATGCACAAATCCAAAACAATCATCATGCCATTCCTCTGGTGTGCAATTATGCCATGCCCTGATGTCAGGAGGTCACTTTTATTTCAGTGAACTATTTCCAGTGTGATTATTTTCCCTCTGATGATCTTAGGCCGGAGAGTGAAAGAAACAAAACCAAACTGTGCGAATTTTCTGCTGCAAGTAAAGGCAAATGCACTTTTGACGGTGTCCCAAGTTGTTTCCCCCTTGGAAATGTCTATAGGCACGTTTTTGATCACAGGATTGGAATATGTCATGAGAATGCGCTCAAATATGCGTTTGCATTAACACTGCTGCCAGAAGCCATCTCACAGCCATCACCAGACATGCTGGAGCCCCTAGAAAGCTTTCTGTGGGATTGGAAGGCATCCAGCCAGGGGAAAGCAAAGCCACCATGTGATTTGGATGGCCAGTTCCACAGGAAAGCTATACATTAATGAATGGCAAGGGCTCAAAGCGGGAGTTATGGGGAACAGCTCGCAAGCAAATCACTGCTTGAGAACCATCAAGTGTTTGATAAATGAAAATCTGAAAGGAGTCTATGTAAAAATAATCCCCTGAAAGAAAACAGGCTGGTTTTATACAGCAGGAATTGCCCGTGTCAAGCAGCACTGCTGGCTGTAATGAAGATCACTGGAGTATGAGTTGCTCATCCAGCCTTAAAGCACATCCAAGAGGATGGATGTACTTTAGACTGCAAAAGGACGCTTTGAGGTGCCATTAAAATAATCTATTTTAATATTTCTGAGTGGTAAATGCAAACAGCAGAGCTGATTACTGGGGCTTGCACTGTATTTCTATTTTTCAACAGATGACTTTCACCTTATATTTCCCCTTAATGATGAAGTGAGGTTCTGGCCACCCACTCGCTACCAGTCCTTCCCAGTTCAAATCAGAGGCCGTGGGTGTTACGCAGAATATGCAGCCATGAACTCGTTAGGCAGCAGTAACAGCTCTCTGGGGTTTTGCTACACTTCGGGCTTCAAAGGAAGCCAACCTGGAGCTGTTCAGGGCAGTTTGCAGAGTTAATGTCTGGGAAGGTGTGGACACAGGCACGGCACAGGTGAGAGAACGCCTGGAGGGAGGGCGCAGAGATGAACAATGTGCAGGCACAGCATTCTGGCTCAGAAACTCCCCAAACACGGTCCTCTCCAACGGGAACAATTGGAAGAGACAGACCAAATGATGAAAAATGAAGGGATCAGCAGAAATCAGACCTAATATAAACCCAACTAAAATAAACTCAGCATGGCTCCTGTGGCTCATTCAAAAGCAGCTCCTCTCCGAGAGTTCATTTGCAAGAACTCGGGTCAGGACAAAGATGGAACAGAACTTCCTCTGCTCCGTGCCTGCAGGAGCCATTGGCTCTGACTGGCAATGGGAAGAGGTTTTTAAAGGGAAATACTGAATATTGCAGCTCTACCTACTCTACTGCATCAGAGGAAATGTGACATGTCCAGCCAGAAAGTGTCACTGCTCCTAAATCCTGGGCTTGAGGGTTGGAAGGAATGAAGGTTATTTTCATGATCGATGTAGAGAGCCAGAGCTGTGAATACTTGTCTGAATTCAAACCAAATGATGGGTTTTACGTGGGAAAACTTATAAATTTGTTTGAACAGAGATGTGTCGGGAAACCTATTTTTAAAACTGGAATGGAGATGCATTGACTGTGTGTGTTTCAAACAATCAGAAGGAGGTCAGAAGGATGTTGGAAGCAGAACATTCTATTGAATGATTAAACTGAGCTGTTTGTAAATGATTTATGTGCTTTTTCATGCATGTAGAAAGTTTTGCACACCAACACTGTTTTTTTGTAAAATTACTGTTCTCTGTCTCATTTTCAGATCCCTCCTAAAGAAATTCAAAGCTGTATTTGATCATCTGATTAATATGCTAAAGCTCAGCTAGAACAACAGGCCAACAGAGAAGCTGAATGTGGTTTAGGGTTCAAAAGTTTTATAACAGTTGGTGTGGGTGAAGGTTTTTTGGCCACAGCAGTTGAGAAACGTGTCAGATCACTACTACTGAATATTCCAGAATATCCAGGATATTGAAAGTTACACAGTATTCAGCCCCCAAAGCACATGTGATAGAGCTTGCTGGTGTCTCTCTCCACTTTTGCATAGCCCTTAGAATGGGAATAAAATGTTGCCTGGCTCCACAAGTGTTCTCCATGAATTTGCAGCCCAGAAGAGAACACAAGGTTTTGTTTGCTGGGAAGGAGAAGGACAAGCTGATGTGTAATTCTATTTAATCCTATGGCTGAATTGAGTCAATCATATGCTTCCAAATTTATTATTATTATTATTAACCAGGGGAGATGTGGCCTGAGACCTCAAGGAATCAGGCAGGGAATGCAGTGGCTTCTTTCTGGTACCTGAGACTCCTCTGTTCCCTAAGGCTGACACTGACACAAAGACTTGCCTTGTTCTGTGATGGATGGTTGTTTTTTTTTTGAAAAGCACCTATTTTTCTACATTTAACAATTGAGAGAGGCAGAGACAATGAGCTTGTCACCTCTGCTGCTACCTGGCAGAGCTGCAGGGAGTGAACTGACTTCCCTGTGCCCTGTCTGCAGGGAACAGCATTCCCAGCAGGCTCTGGGAACAGGAACTGTGTGTTCAGGTATCACTCGTTTTCCATAAGGGCCATTTCCATCTTCAGTAAACATTCTTGTGAGACAAGCCCTTTTAATTATAAGCCCTTGTTCCATATGACAGCATTTTGCATACAGCCAAAATATCCCAGCAACTGTATCACCCTGCACTTATTTCAGTCCTCTCTCTGCATAAAGGCACTCACAGGTGACTTTCCTGGGAAAGATAGCAAGGAATTGCCTCCTTATCTTACAGCTGATGTTAACACTGCCATGTGCCAGCCCAGTATCTGGGAATACTGATGAGATCAAGAGAGATGCCCCAAGGCAGCAGGGCAGCTGGTGGCTACACCCCAAAGTATTCTTTTCCTTGTGATTTGATTAACACAGACAGGGAACCTTCATGTTTAGGATGCCTGTCTGTGAAAAGCCTGTAAAATACACAGGCAACTCGCTCAGAAAAAAATAAAAATGAAATTTTAAAAATGCTTTTGATTAGGAGAAAAAAATAGAAAATGGAAGCACATCTACCTAGTAGCACCAGGTCAGGACAATCACCAACACCAGCCAGAGAACCACAGGTCCTTGTAAAACCAGGGCATGATGGATGGCCCTTGCAGCTGGTTAGGAAAAAGTGAGTGGTGAGTTAAAGTGACCCTTCCTTGTTTTTACATGTTTGTGCTGCTTTCCCTCCCTCAAAAAGCCGAGAGACAGCCATCAGGAACCGGCCTATCTGTCGGGGTGTTCTGAGCCAGCAAGGCACAGAGTTAATGGTCTGCTTTTTAGGGCATGGTGACCCCTTGGAATGAGCAGGAGTAACAACACACTTCTTTTACAGACTCTGCATTTGGATGGAAATCACAGGCCTCTATTATTATATAACTTCAGGAATGTAAGGTGGCATCTCGCCTGTTTAGGGCCATCACACTCCCCCCCGGGATTGCATCTATCCTCTATTTTGTTTTCTCATCTACTTGCTCTTCATCACTCCCCAGCTCCAGTTAGAGTGCTTTCTTCCCTCATTTAAGGAGGAATTGTTCCTTTCTAGATTTATGCTTAAAAAATCAGAGCATATATTTGCCTTGCTTTTTGTTCTGCATTAGTATGTCACAATGCCCAGAGCAAAGAACTGGTAATTCTGGACTCTTTGGGAAGGTGTGAAGATGTAAATTGTCTCCTCAGAGGTCTGTGATTTTTAGCTGTATCCAGTCCAGGCAGGCTGGGTCAGTGTGTGTTTTTGCTCAAGGAAACTGTTCCAGGAACAAAAGAGGGTGTTATGTTTTTAAAGGAAAGATGACAAGAACAGAGGGGGGACTTGCTGCCTTCCATGGTACAGGGGACATTCAAGTTGTGTCCTGTGTCTCCCACCTGTGGTCTGCAGGCTGGGGCAGCTCCATCAGAACAGACTCTGCTCTCATCTCACACGTTCCCTGCTGATCTGACAGGCAGGGTTGTTTGTGTTGAAGCTGTCAGCTCCCTGAAGGTACTGAAGAAAGGTGCTGGGGTGACTTCAGTATAATAAAGGGTGGGAAGGAGGGAAAGAAGTGTCTGAACTGCCAGCTTCCCACAGGAAACACTGGATGAAAGACAACGAGCAGCCAGGAGAAGGTGAAGTTCGGCTTTTCCTCGTGTCTTTATGTTACTGAATCTGTGGCTGCCACTACTCACAACGTCTCCTTCAGAAAGGCACTTGGACAAAGAGGATCCTGTTCCCTAGAGAGTGGAACTGCTGCTGGTGACTGACAGGTTTGCTCAGTCTCCAAACACACCAGGCTGGAGGATCTGAGTGCCGGGGAGGTGAGAGCTACAAACAGTGCAGAATATTCTGTTCCTCAGGGGCTGGTGGTTGTTCGGTGAAAAATGCAAAAGACTGCATCTGACAGAATCTTGCCCTTACCCCAAACTTAGGAACAGCTGCTGTCAAAAAAGTGGCTGTGGCCCAGATTAAGTTTATTAAAGCCATGTGAAGAAAGAAAACCAGAAGAGACGATCCAAGGTCACCCTGTACTCGTCCCTCTGCGGTTGCACTTCAGCTCGAGGAAAGCACCAGGCCACGTTAATGTCTGCTACAGGCACATGTGTTCTCTTTGAAATAAATGCACCCACTTCTGCTCTGCCTGCATTAAGGCTGTTACTGGGTTTTTATGAGCCTTGGCAAGTGCAGTGCTATCTGTTAATATCTGAAGGTGGGAGTGTTCAGGGAGTTGTCGGAAAGGCTTGCAAGACTAGATCTGATCATACCCACCCACACTAATTAACACATTACATAAAAGTACAACAAGTTTCTCTTTGCAAACATCAGAATCACTTGCCCAGGCACTTTCTGTGCAGTTCTAGAAGAACTGGAGGGATGGACTCTGTTGCTTTTTAACCTCAGCAGAACAATGGATGAGTGGGTAGGGTGAAGTTCCCACTTTCAGGGCTCACTCCTTTTTATCATCCTGCTAAAAACATGCCATCAGCAGGAATATGGCTGGAAGGACCTTTTTAGAGTTCACGAGGGGTGCATGAGGCTGCATTTTTTTTTCTCACCAAAAACCACAACATGAAATATTGAACACGAGGGATCAGATTCCCTCACGAAGGACTCCTCCTCTGCCTGCCCTGTTCTGAAAATCACTTTGTATAAACACCACCCTCTGAAACCACCTGGAACTGAAAAATCCTCCCATTTAAAATAGGGCCTTTTTATGTCAGGGGAATGTCCCAAACCAGCTCACATTTCTCTAGCATTCAGATATTAACCCAGCAGCAATCTGCTGTATGAAGGTGATGGGAAGGACCCTTTTATTCCTCCATAGTTTGGAGCAAGTCAGACTAATTTCCTATGAAACTGCTGTGACCTGCTCCTACAGCTTCCCCCAGATTCCTCCAGCGGGATAATAAATGTACACCCCGATCCCGATTTACTCCAGACTCTTGGATGACATCTGGCCTCAAGATGGGGGCACGGAAAAGTGCAGCAATGACACAGGAAAACAGAAGGGGAGAAAATAACCGTGCAGTGGAGAGCAGGAGGCAGTGCAGGGAGAGAGGAGAAAACCAAAATTAAAATAAGTCAAAGGGCGGAAATTCCTTTGAGGAGGCCTTAGGCTTCAACAGAGCTTGTCCACATTTGCAGCACTTCAGGATTACCCAACACTAACCTTATGTGGAAGGGACAGCAGAGCCCAGCAGGCATTCCAGAGGAGCCTGGCTATTAAAAAACCCTCTTCCAGAGCATCCATGTCCATCTGCCAGCCCGTCTGAATGGAGAGCTTCCTACCCCACAGTGCTCCCAAGGGAAGGAACTCTCTTCCCCAACTCTTCCTGACTATCTGAAAAGCAAAGTCAATGTTTTCCTCGTTATTCCCCGTGTGCTGCATACCTCTCCCCCACTGTGACTGCTATTTGACCTGCTGGCCGCTCCGGGACCCTGAGGGGAGAGAGAGCGAAGTCTGTGTGTGTGTGTGTGGATGAGAGGAGCGAGATGATGAGTCTCAGCTCCGTTCTGACTTGTTTATATTCATTAGAAAGAAATCAACAGCACTCAGTGTGTGTGTGAGACAAGACCCCGAAGATGGGGAACATCTTTTGTGTGGGGCAGGAAAAGAGCAGATCCATCCAAGAGATGGGATTTGGGGCTGATTTGGGGATTTCAATGTGTTGTTTTTATCTCACTTTTGCATTAGAAATTCACCAATAAACAGAATCTCAGTAGAAAGGTTTCATTTCAGCGTGGCACTGCTCTTTCACCAGGGCTATTTGCCTGACTGGGATTACTGAGGAACTGGAAAGGATCAGAGGAAACCAGGGGAGGTTGGAATCATCATCCCTTCGCCTCCTAAGCCTCTCTGGATAAACCTTCAGCTCCTGGAAGGGTTCTCCCCTCATGGCACTTTTGTGTTTTCAATGAACTGAGTTCCTTCTCAAAAAAACTGTCAAAAAATAAAGCTGAAAGCATCTACTGAGGTGGGCCTCAAAATCACAGTTTCTTTTCACCCTCTCAAGAGACCCTCAGACATCCAGGGATTCCAAAGAAAACTGCAGTGGAAGAAACCTGTTCAGAGGTGGCTCAGTGCTGCAGCTCTGCACTGACCCAGGCAGAGGGACCTGCAGCAGTGGCACTTGTGGCAGCACCTTCCTCTGGAACTGCTCCAGAGGAGATAAATCTGCTGGTCTGCAGCAAGGTCAGACCTTCTGATTTCAACATTCAGGCCTTGGCACCTCAGCAGTCACTCTCCATTCTACCTGGCAGGACCAATGGAATATTTCAAATACAGCTTACAGCTCGTCTGCTGTAACCCAGATCTCTTTTAGGGAAATGATCTATTTTGGCATATGGGTTTTTATCTTGTCTAAATTTTTGTGTAGAACCTCTTGGTTCTTGAACAAATACTGCTTTTCCTTTCTGTAGCATGTTGCATTTGAATTTGCTGAGCTTTTGGCAGACATTTAGGTAGTAAAACTTTCTACTTTTGAGGCAGGGAAACAGTAGAAATATCTGCTTTGCAGGTCAGGGTGCTCCTTCAGATGATGCATTTTGCCTCAGGTCACACGGGACATGTATGGAAAAGCTCGAAATTCGAGTCAGGAGCCCTAAATTCACTCCTTTAATCACATGTCCTTCCTTGAGGCGCTTCATTCAGGTGTCTCCAGTTAGGCTTGCTACTTTCCTGCATTTCAATTCCACGAATTCCTCTGTTAGCAGTGTTCCAGCATGTTCTCACCAGGTTCCTATGCCTAGTGCTGCATCTGGCACAGGAATGTTGCCCTTCCGAGGCTGTCACAGAGAATATATCATTACAAAAATAAATAGTGTCTGGCTTGCTCTGACATCTCAGTCCAAGTATATTTATCACTTTTGGCTGATCAGTGCCTGATTCAATGCCCCTAAAACACAATGGGTAAATTCCCAGTTGAATTCAACGTGCATTTAATCAGGTCTTTGCTAGCTGTGCTTCCAAACTTCACATTTCATGAGCTCTACAGTACAGACTCTTCTATTTTTAGAGCATTATTCCACCTCACTGTGCAGACTGATACAATGGATTTTCCTCTGCATGGATTATGTCAGTGAATGTGTGTTTGTACAAGCAGGCTCTAGTTTTAGTTCTAGGTTTAGTTCATCCCAGCGTGCTGCTGCCTACACGTGTGGCAACCTGGGATTAATGCTAAAAATGTATTTATATTTGATCATAAATGAACAAAAAAAAAATTCAGAATGACAAATTTCATATATGAGTTCAGTGACAGGAAGAACCTCCCACTATTTGAACTGCTCTGCTGCCTGAGCCTTCCTGTCTAGGTGAAGTACAACTTCTTTAGGGCCCAGCTCAGTCCTTCCAGACAGGGTGGCCTTTAGCAAAGAAAACACTGCTCCAAGGTATGCTCCTTCCCCAGGGTGTGCTGGGAACAGCTCCATCATGGAATGGGAAGTGAAGGAAGGGATGGAAAGCAAAGGAAGGGAGAGAAACTTCTGTTCAATGTCCATAACTTTTAGTTCCTCAAAGTACTTTTTCAGTTCCCCTTTCCAAAAAGCAGAAATGAAACCAGTGGCACTTCCTCTGGGAGAGAGGGGACAAAGCTTGTCCTCTCCCCTGGGACAGCCCACAGACACTTCACGAACAAAAATTACATCTTAAAACTATGAGGGGGATTTAACAACCGAACTCTAAAGAAATTAAACACCACAGAAACATTCCGCGCGCCTTGTTTTCCTTTCCAAAGGGTCCGCAGTCCAGTCACTCAATCCTGTGCAAAGGTCATGTTACTATGGATATGACCTGCGAGAAATGCGTTGCCTCAGAACAGCACAAGTCACATGAACAGGCTGAAAGCCAAGGCTGCTGATCCACAGTCCTGTCAGGGGTTTCGTGCTGGCGTTGGGCTCACTGAGGACCAGTCCCCGGTGCCACCAGGCTCTATGTTCGGCCTTTGAAAGTGTTCATGCAGGTGTAGCTCCCAGAAAACTTGTGGATTTCTTCAAGTGCTGCCTGAGGGAGAATGCTGGAAGAGAAGCAGGACGAGAGTAAGCAGATGAGACAAAACCCTTTGGGTCTGTCCTAATGAGAGATGTGTAAATATGCATTTACATATATAAATACACCCATTCTCAAACATCAGCTGGTGAGAGCACACAAACTGGACAGGCCTCAGAGTCCTGCTGTGAGGAGGCTTAAAGGGACAAAGTTCCATCCAGTTACTCTTTCTCTGCGGAAATATTTATCCAAAAAAAAAGGTCTTGTAAAAGCTGTGACTTGGAAGGTACCATCATGTTTTATCCCTCTCAAATACTGTACTCTGGTTAACTTGCCATCTGGTCGTGCAAAACATGTGGCCTCCTTACCCTAAGCTATGGACAGAGATTTAATTTCCTGACAGCTACTGAAATGGAAAATAAGTGATTAATTCTTACAGCCCTTTTTCTCGTGTGTAGAATTTCTGGGAACTTTTATCCCAAGTTTTACATTCAGAGCAAAGCATTTATTGTGATTTTTTTTTTCTTGTTTGAAATGCAATACTGGAATTATTTACCCCAGAAATCTCATGGCCTTCTTTCAGTTCCTGACTGAAGCAGCTTTTCCAAAGGCTTTAGTACAAACTGTCATGGAAACACAATGCTAAATGTCCTTTCTCTTTGGTTGTTTCAGGATATGAAGTTATGACTTTTTTTTTCCTTAGGGATCTTAAAATTCCCATCCTAATCATACACAAAAATATTGGCTTAATAGTTTCATTGCTGTAAGAGAAGCAATGGTCTCTAATTGCAGCTGGGATGTACAGACCTTATGGCACAGAAATCCTGCACAATATGAAACCCGGAGTCCAACGAGTCACTCGCTAAATCAAAACTAACCACGTGTGTGTGTTAAGAAATTTCCTAGACACAAATCCAGCTCTGACCTCAGAAACCCAAATTTTGGGAGTGAAACTCGTTTCATAAAGGGGTTATACCCAAGGAAAACATCTCCAAAGACAATCTCAGAACGAGTTTCCCTTTTGCCTCTGTTGTTCTTTCAAGGGAAGGGATGATCCATCTGATCCAGGATGGCAGTTCCAGTCAGCCTGAAGTTTGCCTTGCTGGACACACACAAAGGACTGGAAGAAAACCTTCCCTTCCTGGCCAGGGTGTTGCTGGGCAAAGGAAATACTCACCTTTTTAGGATGACAAGGACATGCATTGTCCATGGAAGGAGCAGGAAGGCTTGATTTGTCTGAACAGCTTCTACCGTCCTCCTCGCCACTGTCTCTGGCTTGAGGGGAGGAAAAAGACTGGGGAACCTGAATAAAGAGAGTAAAAATTACAATAATTACTTGTTAATCAAACTCTTCCTTTAAGATATCACTAAGTCCTGTTACTCCAAACTATCTATTATTACTGGCCTTCAAACACGCCCCAAGCAGGCTGGAAGAGGCAGAAAGTTCCAGTTCCAGCCAAAAAGCCTGAAAACAGAAAGCCCAGTTCCAACCAGTACTAACTGGGTTACCTAAACAGTTAAGAATGTACATGTTGGTGCCTTCAGGGAGAGTGGCAGAATGTATTCAGAGCCTTGATTCAGGGCTTTTCTTAATTTGAATGCAAACCAATACCAAATGCTGCCTTTTCAGTGCTGGTGTTTTTCCTTTTCTTCTCCATTGCTCTTTGCTTAATTCAAATTCTTGACAGGTGAAAGACAAATATTTTCCTCCATTGCTTTTAATACCAAACATAAGGGCTTTTCCCAGCTCCAGCAATAGCTTGACACTGCATAATTTCTTGACTAAGAGAGCACAAACTACATTAATAGTTTATTTTCTCCATTCTAAAAGATTAATTTGGCCAGCCATTAGTCGTTCTCTTGAACAGAGGTAAAAAGGAGGCACTGGTGGCCTCACTTCAGTAAGTGGCTGTCATTCCTTTCAGTGGGAAAGAATTATTTCGATGAATAAAGAAGGAACTTGTTCTGTTAATTCTCAAGTAATTTGTTGACTGCTCCTCTTGCATGACCTCAATTGCAGATTCCCTCCCCTCCCTCTCTGGGGGCTGCACAGGGAAAAAACAGCTTTATTTCTCCCCGTAGAATCCAATGTCTCCCTCAGAACAGGCTGGAGGATTATTCCAGCACACTGAGGGAACCAGTCTGATGAGTCCCAGGTGGCCTAGAGTGACCCTCTGTTCCCAGGCAGCCAAATGAGACATCGAATTCTCTTAACTAAATGAAGCATCAATTAGGAGTTGTATTCTGATGATTCATTTAAAATGAGATGCTTTATTCTAGTTCCCCTGGACTGACCTGATTCTCATGCCCTGGAACATCTCTGTGCTGGTGTGGAAGGGCAGCACTGTCGTGGCATTCACTCCAGGGCAGTCCAGCAGCCCCAGGGTCAGGCTCTCCATAAAGGCAAAGGAGGAGGCTTTGGAGGTGCAATAGTCAATGGCACCAGGGATGGCTGACAAGGCCAGGACAGAGTTCAGGCAGACAATGTGTCCATTCTGCAGCTCCAGCATCCTTGGCAGGAACGCCTTGGTGGTCTGGAGAACAACAGAGTTAAGAGAAAAAAAAACAAAAACGTCTGTTCAGCAGAGATACAACAAAACGATAGTTACTGAAAAAGATAAGGTGACAAGGAGACAAGGCCAAAGTGCTTTGTTCATTATGCTGGGAAAGGAGTGGGACAGGACCTTGTTGCTTTGTCATTTTCTGAGAGATTCTAAGCAGGCAAAGTTTGTGTGGAAACACAATAACATCTTTTCTAGCACGTAAATAAGCAGCACCCACAGATAAGGGCCAGGAACAAGTGCTTAAGAACTTGTACAGGATAAAGTCTTCAGCAAAGTGATGAAATCACAAGAAGCTCTTTTTTATTTTTTTGTTGCTAATGCCCAATTCAAAATAGAACGAGCTCCCTGAGCAATGCAGTCCCATGTTCCCTGTACAGCACCATGCAGAAAACCATCCTGTGAGCTCAGGCTTTCTCAAAAGACATCAAATGTTTTACTGGAAATCACAGAATGGGAATAAAGAGCATCAAATACTGAGTTAAAAATTGTATTTATTTTAGACCTCGTTCGTCTGGCCTTTGCCCCTCACATTGTCCTCTCCCTCTTGTTTTCATGACAGACTGATTTTAGGAAGGCCTAAGAGCAGCCACTTCTGGCTGTAACCTGTCACTCCCCTTCCCAGTTGTGAGTACAGGGGATACAAGAGCTGATCTTACCCAGAACTGTCCCAGGGTGTTGATGTGCTGGGATTTGAGCAGAGCATCATCATCGCTGTCCATCAGGCTCTTCCCGTGGACCACGGCAGCATTGTTCACCAGGATGGTGATGTCACCCACCTGCAGGAACAGCAAATTACTTGTGACAACGAACATCTCTCCTCACAAATCAGCCATTAGAGTGACCATTAGAGCTGAAGAGCCATTATGGCCTGAATGCACTGTTGTTTTCACAGCTTTTGACACTCTTGCCTTGTAGGGCTCTGGGATCACCTCAAACACACCACAGTCTGGATGGTCACCCTTCTTTTTTCCCAATATGTGTTTGTTGTTTGGTTGGTTTTTTTTCACATCAAATATAGATTTGCAGAATCATTAAGGTTGGGAAAGATTTTTAGGATCATTGAGCCCAACAATCAACCCAGCATGCTGTTCACCATTAAACCATGTCCTCAAGTGCCACATCCTCATGTTTTTGAACACTCCCAGGGGTGGTGGCTCCACCACTTCCCTGGGCGGCCTCTACCATGGCTTTACAACCCTAACCCTTCAATGTAAGACTTTCCCCCCATGTCCAACCCAAACCTCCCTTGGTGCATTGTGAGGCCATTTCTTGCTGTCCTGTCACTGTTCCCTGGGAGCAGAGCCCTCTCCGGCTCCCCCCTCCTTGTCAGGGAGTTGCAGAGAGCAAGAAGGTGCCCCCAGAGCCCCCTTTTCTCCAGGCTGAGCCCTCCCAGCCGCTCCTTTCACATCCTGACCTTCTCCCTGACGGCCTTGGCCTGCCGATAGACCTCCTCTCGGTTCCCCACGTCGCAGATGAAATAGTGGCACTCCGTGCCCATCATCCTGATCTCCTCCGCCGTCTCCTTCAGGCACTTCTCGGTCCGACCCCACAGGATGATCTGCAGCGAGAAACCTCACTGTTAGAGTGGAACTGCCTCTGCTTCAAATCCGAAATAATTAAAGCCTGCCCCCGACTTCAACAGTTTGATGAAAAGTCCTTGATGTGTTTTCACTGGAGTTTTGCTTCATTTAAGACTAAGCACTGATGTTCTGTTCCATGGGGAAGGGACACGAGTGTCTCAGGGGTACCTGCGTCCCACTGGTTCTTCACAACCTACACGAGCTAACACAAAAAAACCCAGATCTTTAGCCTAAAACAACCAATTTATGAAACACTTGGCAAATTTTCTGTATCGCGTAATTGCAAATCTCTCCCTGCTTTTCCTACACGCATGTACAGAAAGATAAATTTAGTCCAAAATCACAGACCTTCCTGTATATCTGCTGTGTTCTCTAGTTGTTCTACATTTGCAGTAAAACATATTTTTTCAGCCTCTTATATGTAATAACTTGCAGTGCTGATTTCAGGCTGCTGTCCCAGGTGCATTTTAAACTAAAGTGTTCATCCTCACACAGACTTTGACAGGGAGAATTCACAAGCATGAATTTATCTTGCAGCTCACACGTGCAAGGTTTCACCTGCCACTCCCTTCTAACACAGCAAAAATGACTCCCTGCTTCTGGTACAAAGGAAATTCTGTGGCACAAAGGAAATTCAGATCATGGAGCATGGGTTTGATGGATAATGAGACATAACCAGCCCACCCCATCTGCACTTCTACACCACTGGGGAGGTCAGAAATAGAAACAACTTGAAAAGTCATTAACTTTCACCAGGGGGTTTTATCCAGTCTCGTTCTTCCTCGTGAGACATCAGTCTCAAGTATGAGATGGTGCTTCCACCACTTTCTTTCAAACATTAACCTGCAGCTAAACAGATTTAACCACAAAATGGTTTTTTTCTGAGTACATAACCTTGTTTTCTATTTCTTTTAAGGCTCCTGGAAGGCACATAATTTTGCCTCTCCGTTACCTAAGACCTCTACATATGAATCAATCTATCACTTTTGCACTTCAGCTAAGTCTTCTGAGCATTCATCACGCTGTGAATGGTGCCACTGTCATTCTGCAAAAATTAAATTAGTGAATTGAATATGTTCATCAGCTGATTGCTCCGTGACTCCAACAGCAAGATCCAAAAGAGAAAAAAGAAAAGGTTGTTTACATCGAAAACGCAAAATTATTGCTATTTCCAAGCACATCTGATCCAGTTGCTGTGTACTGAATATGAATCTGATATATTGATTTTTAATGCTTAAAAATAAGCCCACTGAAACTTTAAAGATTAGATAATCTTTCGAGTTTTCCAAAAGTTGAAAGGACAGGAAGCCGCAAGTCTAAATTACCTCACTGCTCATAACTCAAGCCCTGCAATTAACTTAATAACAGCAAGATAAACAGAAAAAAAATTAGTTATTCTGTATGCAGTACTCCTTCCCCACAACAAACCTCTTGCAGAGCTTAACATGCTTATTTTTAAGGACTAGTTAAGCTTATCTCATAACTGGTACTAAAACTAATCTCTGTCACGGTCAAAGAGCTCTTCTTGTGCCTAAGCAATGCAGAGGTACCCAAGTCCTCAGCCATTTCCTAAAGGAGTTACAGTTACAATTAATCCCATTTCTAAGTCATTGGCACATCTGTGAACACAAACACACCCGGACTGAGGGATTTTATATCCACAAACTCTCCAACTGGCTGGTTAACCAGCAACTTCAGAGCCTGTGCAAATAGGCCAGAGCCATTTCGTGGGAAATCTTATCTCGGGGGAAGTAATTTTCAAGGAAAAAAGCTGTGATCAGACTTAGAAGCTGGAGGAAAGCATATGGCTGGAATTGCAGCTTGTGCGTTGGCCTGGCCTCGAAAGCCTCAGTGTATCACCCTTGGCCATCAGGGCTTGGCACCTGCACAAAGCTTGTAAAACCCATGGCTATTTACTCACTTCTGAACTCAGGGCTAGACTGAGGGGTATTTTTTTATGCACACTCTGCAGACTTGAAGAAGGGAAATCAAGAACATGTGAGAAATTTCACAAGCTTTCAGGAAATCCTCACAAAATACTGTTCAACTGTAAGCACAGGGGCACTTGCTGCCTCTTTCACAATCTACAGCTCTGTGGAAAGGGGAATAAACCACTGAAGAAGTCAACTGAAAACATCGAGTTTGATGCCCACAGGGTTTGTATCAGGGTGAACTTCAGCCTCTTTGCAGGGTTGGATCAGTCAGTGCAGACACTAAAAGATTAAGTGATTCACTGGAGAGTGATGGAAGGGAAAAAGAAAAGGGGAAGAGAAATAAGGTGTCAGATGAGGGGAGTAAGGCAAGAAACTGCCCTCATACCCCCAGCACTCCAGGGCTTTACACTGCTATTGCAAAATAAAAAGTAGATCCCTCACTTTTCTCTTTAATCTGTTTCAAACATCCTCACAGCCTCCTGCTCCCAAGAGCTGCCACTGATGCATTGGATGTCAGGAAATGTACATGGAAGAATAGTTAAGCAAAGGATGACCTGTCAAAAAACATCTGTCTGTGATGCAACTCTTGGATATAATATTTTTTTTTATGCCCCAACAGTTTCTTTGGGACCCTTAATATCCTACAGGCAAGTCTTGCAAGGTGACCCCGTTAAAATCTGGGCCATCTGGGGAAGGCAGAATTTGCTGGTTATCCTGCTGACAACATTAATTTCAGCACTGATTGTTTTCCATGGGAAGTTTTCGTGGCCCTGATACTGTTCACACTCAGGTGAAGGCTCCAGCCTGCACAAGAGAACAGCAGTAAATAAAAGACCATTCTTCCGTGAGAGGTGAAAGTTCCCCGGTGAGCCGGTGGGAAGTGAGGGCTCCTGCCGTCATTTCGGCTACTTTTTACAGATGGACAAAACCCAGAACTCAACACAACGTGCTTTTGGTCCAAATTCGAGCTTGACTGCTCCTACGAGATCTTGTGAGCCTTTCAATTTCTCTCTTACATCTGGCCAGATGGAATTGGCACAGGCTTCCCTCCGGCCTCCCAGGACATCAGATCTTACAACGAGGCAAGGCTGTAGTTGCTGCATTTGCCTCACAGTCGAGGCTTCTGTTGCTCCTGAACGTCTTTGCAGAGGGCTTTGGCTTAGTCTCTCTGTGTTCTCTTGTTTGCAGCAGTTTCACTGATGTTTTCTAGGTCCTTACTCTCCTCTTGCCTCCTGATTTTTGGAAAACCCATCAGTCCTCTGCTCTCCTGCAATATGTGCAATCAGGGATAATTATCCACGTTCTCAATGCTGCTGAACGAACCCTTCTGCTCCCTGTGGACTTGAGGAGCGACTGTGGGCCCAGGTCTGTGTTCTGCTGCTGCCCTGGGAGCTCTTGGCTCTTCACTTCCCTTTGGATGCAAGCAGGAATTTTGTTCTTTGCTCGGTCAACGTCAAGGAAGGCATCATTTACCTTCACCCTGCTCTGCATTCACGAGGAGTCCAGGCCTGCAGTTTAGGAAATGGTCCATTTTACCAGGAAACACAATTTCCAAAATGAGACGTGGGCCTCTGAGCCTGCTCTGAGCCCCCTTCCCTTTTTAAGTTCAATTCTAAATTGGCAATAAGTGTGTCCCAACTGGGGGCCGAGTCCTGGACAGAATGACTCCAACAGACACAGAAGTTCCTGTCTGGACAGAGGAAAACGCAGAGGAATAAAGGAGAAGAGAGACGTGGCTTTCCTGCCTCCCCAGCATGTCAGGATGCTGCCCAGCCACCCATTCACGGGAACTTAATGGTGGATAGAGGAATATTTAATTTGTGTTTGGGATAAACTCTTGGACAGACACTTTTCCGCCCTGGAAAGAATCCAGCCCCTATTTCTTCCCCCCTTCATCTCTCGTCATCCTCCCCTGCCCGCCCCTCCCGGCCGCACAGACACGCTCTCCTTTCAGAGAGTTACTGACCAGAAAATTGGCGAGGGCAGGAGCCCGGGGAGGTGGATAATCCCGCTGCGAGGCTTCCAGCCCGCGCTTACCTCCGCCTGACCCCGGGCTGGCACGGGCAGGGAGGCAGGTGGAATGGGAAAGCAAATCCTGCCGCCCCAGGCTGCTGCAGGCAGCGGGGCAGGATTCCTGCCACTGGACACAGGGAAGAAGAGATTTATGATGACAGAGGAACTCAACACGCCCTCCTCTTAATGAACTTTAAAGTAGGCAAGGGCTGTGACATCACGCCCGGCGCAGATTTTCCCAGGATTTATTCATGAGCGTGTTTTTTGCAAAAACAAACCTTATCTCCAGATCTGAGTCACAGAGCTCCTTATCTGACCTTGGGAAAATCACTTCAGCTGGAGGGGCAGGCGCAGCATCCTCGGCTCCCAGAGGACTCGTTTAACTCCGGGCTTAATCTGCTAATGAGACGTGCCCCGAGGTCGGAGGGGAGTCCCGGGTAAGCGTTTTGCTGCTGATGGGCTAAGGCAAGGCTTTCCAAGGGAGACCTGCGTCCCAAAAGCCCCAATCCCGGCGGCAGGGCCAAATCCCGACTTTCACCATAACACCAGTGAGTAAGAGTTATGCTTTTGACCACCGCAAAATCAGATAAAGCCACTAATTTATATAAACTGGTCCACATTGAAGCTGCTGTCAACCACAGTGTACACACGCCATCAGTGCTTCCAGAGGCTGAAGTGCACTATTGTGCAGGACACGAGGTTAGAGCTAATTTTACATTATTTACAAGGCCTGTTAACTCGTTTGGTCCGATTTTACTGCTAGCACAATTCAAGAGCAGCAGCAAAGGAATGCTGCTCTTTTATATTGTCAATTATTTTGGCCCTGTATCTTCAGCAAACCTGCTGTGCTAGAATTCATCCCTCCAGTGAGCTGGGCCAGTGCTGGAAAGGTGTCCCACCACAAAAGCATTTCTGAGAGTGAACATGTGCCATTCCTCAACACTCCGCTTGGGTTGTCTGGGTTGTGTTTGAGTACAGAACTGTTCACTCTTTAGGCTTTTCCAACACAAGGTGTGCTTTGATTAGCAGATATAACTTCCACTCCAACAGTTTCTCCATTTTACGACTCATGAAGCAATTCTCTGATTCAATCTGAAGACACTGAAAGATTAAAGTGTTGCAGAGAGACATGAATGCCCTTCCTGCCTGATCTCATTATTGCTGCCTCCACAAATCAACCACAACTCCCAGCCCCAGATCAGCAGAGATAGGAAGTAGTTGGTAGGTCAACACATTTCATTCCCCCTTTCAACCTCCTTCCTAGTCCAGTGGAACAAAAGTTGCTCTGTCTGAGCTGGTATCTGTAATTGCACAGACCTTTGTTCAAACACAGAAAGCCTTTCTGCGCCCAACACTCCGGAGTTCTGCATACTTTTAGGAAGTACAAAGTGTAGATAATCCACTGAAGTATGCCGGCCTTATCCCCTATATTTACAAAGCCTGGTAGTACTAACGCACAGTCGGTCCCTCCGAAGAAACGCATTCCAGTGTATCCCATAATCCCGGCAGAGTTTTGCATATCGTGAGAACCGGGAGCTAAATCCTACAGCCTCAAAAGCTCCATGTCTTTAGCCTGTCAATGGCAGAAGGGTTTTCTCCCCCACCCCTTCCCCTCTCCTGCCCCCAGGCGAAGGCAGGCAAGTTCTTTCAGGAGCTCTCCATGGGAGAGGCATCTAAAGGCAGATTAATGGGAGAGGGGAAGGTGTGGCCCGGCAGTGTGAAAAGCCAATCTTTGCTTTAGAAAGGAGAAAAAGAGCTTTGAGGTGCCTGAAGTAGGTCAAAATACTTAACCCAGGCCCTTGGTGACACTTCTCTAAAGGTGAGCAAACAAAGCAGGCCAGTGGGGAATTTTTCGCAGTTCCCACAGTGAATATCAAAGTTGCAAGGGACAGGTATGAGAAAGTTACAGGTAAACATGGGGAGTCAAGAGAGTAAGCCCATTTATCTTTTTTTTTTTTTTTTTTTTTCTAGATTACTATTTAGAACTCGTTAAGACATTATACTCTAAGAACTGAATTTAAATTTAATCCTGCCACCACGGCAAACACAAACCACTGATTTTATTTGGAGCAGCATACAGTAATGACATTAAAAGTTAGGGCTGAAGAAACTTCAGGAGGAGACTGAAAGAGTGAATTCCAGTCCTTTCGATCTAGGGTCAGAACTTTTAGTACTTTATGTGTTGATTTAGCACTCAATGGGATTAACATTATTCACCTAAACAACATTCCAAATTCCAGTTTACTCCAGTCACCCCTTTTTGACTCTGCAGGGAACAAAACAGCACCTAAAGAAATCACAGAGAAGTATGTCAACACCTCGCTAGAGGCCTTCCCTTGAAAGAAAACGTGTAACTTTGTGTCTGCGAACAGGCATTTAAGACCAGCTCCCCCTAAAGAAGCGAACAAATGCCCTCTGTTCTCACAGCCAGGACTATTTAAGGACAGGTGGCCCCATGCTGACTTTTTTCCAGTGGTTTTTCCAATTGCTTTCGTCTGCAACACTGAACTGCGACTCCAGACTGCCTTGGGAGCAACACTTCCCAGCTCAGCTCAGCTGAGGAAGGGGAAGGGTGAGGGTTGTTTGCAAGGAGGGGTCACGCAGGAGTCAGCCTTTACAATCCTATTAACGCTGGGACAGGGTCAAACCGAGTGCACGTTCCAACAAAAGCACCAAGTGGCCACAAGCTGTCACCCTGCAAAGGTTCCTGGAAGCATTTGTGGGGGGAAGGAACGACAGACTTTTAATGGTGAGCGTCTGCCCCGCACCATGTGTGAGAACCGGCCCTGCTGCAGGGATCCAGAGCGCACAAAGGAACAGCCAGCAGTGAAACCCTCCGGCTGCAGAGCGGGAAAAAGTGGCGTTATCTGGGGGGGTGGGGACAGGGGTGATGGTAGAGAAGCTCTTGTATTTGAGGTAAGGCTTTGGAGATCTCCACCAATAGGAATATCATACTCCACCCTGTAAAAATAACCAGCGTTCCCTTGGCACGGCATCCCTGCAATCCACGTCCCTACAAAAACCTCCCCAGGGACCTCAGGAAATTGTGGGGAGGGTAAATATGCAGGTGCAGAAAGGCCTTTTGTGCTGCAAGAGCAGCAGGCAGGATGAAGGGATAGAAAGTCGGTAAATAACATTTCAAAGGGGAAAAAGAAGTTCCTGCCAGAAAGGTCTGACAGGACATTTCAACCTTGCTGAAGGTTGGCTGCGTGCATGTTTTCCTTCCAAAATGCTGCATTATTGCTTTACTTAACTGTTATGTCACTCTCCAGGTAAAGAGTTCCTAACACGAGGCAGGTTAAATGTTTGTGTAACAAACATTTAGGTGATATAAAGTTACGTTCACGCTGAATGGTAACAAGTGTTTGTTTCTGGTAAGCTAAAAAAACCCCAAACAATTCACAACTTTAGATGACAGGGTAATTTTAGGAGCAAGGGACACGTGGAATTAAAAAGTGGCTCCAACACAGCATTATTTCCATCACCTGACTGGGTGAAAGTAACTCCTATAATTGCCTCTTCAACCAACAATTAACTGAAAAGTCTGCTACTGCTTAACGTGGAAAAGTCAGGCTTAGTATAAACGTATGGGAAAGGAGAATTAAGGAGCTACAAACTGGGGGCCAATCGAAGTGGATCTTGTCTAGAGTTTGCCTTGCCATTTCTGAGATGAATTCTGTAGCAGAGCAGCCCAACCTTGAAATGCTGGGTGGTTTTAACTTTCAGTACAAAATGATAAAATTAGATAAATTATAAAATACATAAATAATAGATAATAATAGAGATCATAAACGAATAAATAGATAAAATTAGAAAAATAAGGTGGACAAAATGGCACCTTTACTGAATAAGGAAAGCCACAGGGAGTGTTTACAAACCACAGGGAGCCACAGGCAGGCAGACAACCCCAGCTCCTGTAGGAACATCCCAGAAAAGGAAGACCAGGGGAAGGGTTTAAATTTGTTAAACTGGGAGAAGCTTTGCAACAAAACAGCCATGGAAACCCAAGGGTGAATAATGTTCCCAATGCTGTCATTATAAAGTGCCCTCCAGAAAGGCCTAAAATACGCTCCAGATCATCCCTGTGCATAATAAGATGCAGCTCTTGACTGAAAAAAATCATTTCTCCTGGGAGGCTACTGGAGAAGTATTGGAGTTAAAATAGCCTGCATTAAATTTGTGGATAAACTGAACACCAGCAACAGCTCCAGACAAGCTCCCCTCCATGCCTTTCTTTGCCTCCAGAAAACCAGGACTGCTCCCATTTTCAAACCATGTAAAAGCTGTCAGAAGGTGCCTTTCTTGCAAGTATTTTATTCAGAGAAATAAAAGGACCCTGCTTGGAAGAAAGCTTTAATATTGAAATGCCTAACTGCTTGCCTATCTTTTTATGTGCTTTTCAAAATGTTATTTTTTTAATGGTGGCTGTTGCTATGCAACAGGGCAGAATTTCTAAAATCTATTCATCTGTTGTACAAATGGCAGTTTTCAGGACATATTTAACTCTCTCAGCCTATTAAGTCAAAGGAGGAGGATGGGAATCAGAGGACTGTAAACTCCCAGAGCACACACACATTCCCCAAGGAGTATTGCAAGGCTAAAAAGGGTCTTTTACTGAGTATACCAATATTTTCAATACATTGTTAAGATGAAGTAGCAGCCCTGCTTGTAAAAAATGTGAAAAGCAGCAGAGCTCTACTTAAATAAAATTATATCTAAATGTAGAAACAAAAATTGTGTTCATTGCTTTTATCCAGAAATGATCAAAGCAGTTTTCTAAGCAGATTCTGCTACAAAGGTATTTATTTAAACTAGAGGGGCTGGTCTGGCAGTCACAAATCCAGCTTTAGGGTATTCCTACATTGCAGTTCCCTGAAAGTTGCCTATCTCAAGAATGCTTTTCAGGCCACTGCAATGCACAATGAAGTTAATTCACTTCAATATGAACATAAAATCAAGTCAGCCACCGCAGAATGTGTGACAAACTTGACTTTCTAGTAAAATAAACTATATAAAGTAACCTGGCCAGTAACTGAGGTTTAGCTGAGGGGCAGAAAGAGAATATTGAGGCACAATAATTCCCAGTGTGTTCAAAGTCAGTCACAAGCTCTTTGCCTGAAGGGTTCCCTCCCCACCAGCAGCCTGCAAATTACTTCTAGGAAGTGTGTGAAATTTAGCCCTAAAAAACAGGCCTATTTTTGGTTGACTCACATTCACAGAACAATCTTTGCTTCCACTGAAATGTAAGTACACAAAGGGACAAACCCAACTGAGTAACTGGCCTGACTGACAGCAATCCCCCTGTGCAGCAGTGGGAGATCTGGGGTGGACTGTCAGTGTTGAAATGGCACTTTGGAAGCCTGGCTCCTGAAACAAATAACCCCACTTGGCCCAACTCTGTGACTCAAATGCAAACCAAAAGTGCTTTAACTCTTTTTACTGGTTCCAGTGGCTAAAGAAGCCGTTCTGACTTCATCCCAAATATACTGACTCCCTCTGAGATGGGTCTGTTTCCAGTCTATAACCAGCATTTTGATTATTCAGTTGCACCATCAACGACAACACCAAACACCGCTCTTGTCGTTTATTTTCAGTGGTTACGAATTTTCCATCTTCCCCTTTCCATTTTTAAGTCAGTCAGGAAGGGAAACTCAACCCCCTTTCTAGATGTGCAAGATGCTTTTCTGAATTTCTGATTTGGCACAGATGAGACAGTGACAGTGGTCAAAGCCATCAGCAAAGCTCTGGGAGAGCTGTAAACCAGGGTAAGGGTGTGAGGAGTTGCTGGCTGACCCTCTGCTGAACCCTGGGCTCTGAAGGAGATCCAAGGTGCCAGATCACTTACCCCACACACGTGTGTGCACACACAACCCCCTCCTTTCAGCAGGAAAGGTGTCACAGAACGATCTGCCACAGTTGCACATCATCACCACCCAGGGAAATAAACCCTGAAACCCTCCTTTGATGGGTAAAGGCTTTGCTTTTAAAGGGGCAAAGCTCCTGCTTCCATAAGCACGTGAAATATAAACAGAGCATGGACAATGGTCTCCAAGGGGCCTGGATTAAAGTCCAATAACAGAAAGCACCATCAGCACATCCCAAACTCAAACAACTCAGTGCAGCAAGGCAGGACTCCTGTGTTTCTCAGCAGCCTTGGGAATGTTCTGACATCATTCCTGACAGCTCACCATGGCCAGAGCCAGCCCTACTACTCTGGAAAAGAAGCACTTGTACCAGCTGGATGTCTTTAATATTCCTCTTGGAAGCATGACCTCGGCTCCTGGAGGCTGAGTTTGTCTTCACTGGGAAGGTTTTTTAGGAGGTGGGGCACAGGGATTTTTTGAGGTTGTAGTCAACATCAAACCAAGGTGCTGAGAGTGGACGTCAGGATTTCCCATTCCCTCTCCAAGCCTCGCCCAGGGAATGTGCAGATCCCAGACAAGGTGTCAACAGAAATGAACAGAAATGTCAACAGATTGAAATGGCAGGTGGAAGACAAACCCTAATTTAACCTTCACACAGAAAATATCTGATTGTCCACTGTTATTGCTGCTCCATTCCATTTAAAGGCACGGAAAGGTGAACTGCTCAGGGTCTTCAGGACACTTTTCACTCCCACTAATTTAAGCCTGGTATATTCGAGGTTTTTTTTGAGGTCCAGTGAAATATCAACAATTTCTGCTTTCAGATAAAGTGGTGCTAGTTTGTCAGGTCCTCAGACATGAAGAAATTCCTGAAAATGTAACTTGGGTGTCAAAGGGCAAACAGAACAAAGAACCCAATTATAAATACTTAAAAGATCACGACTGTTTGAGTGGTGACTCCTGATTTCTTAAGGTAGGCCTGGCTATACAGGAGACAGTGAATCTTTTAAGAAACACTGAAATAAGATTTTCTTCCGTGTCTGCAAGTGCCACTTTCTGACACAGGTCAGCACTCAGAGGAACTTCGAGAGCAGTTGCAGCCCAGGGCTTACCAGGAAAAAGGACCTACCTAAAAGACAAGCAGTACCTGTGGGTACACCTGGTGCATGTTGATACCTGTGCTGCCCAAGAGAAAGGGAGGATGAGCGAGAAATCAGGCCTGAACTCCATTTGCACCTATTTTAAGTGGCTGTTTCATCATTGACATAAGGGACAAAATATATTAGCCAGGTCACATCAAGTGCCTCCCCAGTTCTCTAACCCGTGGCTAAACCTGTCAGACTTCAGGATTATCACAGCCCAGAGTCTTTCCAGGTATTGTTTTTATACCACCTCAAAATATGTATGATTTTGTGTTGTTTACATGAACTGGAGGCACAACTGCCACTGATTACACACTGAGACCCGGGTTTACCTCACAGGGACATACCTAAAGCATAACTGACTGAGCAGAGCTGCTCTTCTGCTTTCAAACACCACTTTATTGCCATAAGTGGAGCACTGCCACATTTGCTCAGGCAGTGTAAGACAACAGGAATCCCTATGTTAACCAAAACAAATAAGCTCTGCAGCACTGCTTTCAATAAATTGTAATTAAGAAGGTGGCAACATAAGGGGTGGCTGTCCACACAATCTCGCTGTAATTATGCATAGTTTATGGCTAAGCTAATAGGATGAACAATTTCAATTAATTACAAACTCTGCCAAGGTACCCGTCTATTCCCAAGTCTATTAATTAGAATCAATTTAATCCCCACTGGGATAAAGGTCAAACAACATGTATTTGACCCTTCTCTCCTGGCGTCAGTGTTATCAGCCCACGGATCTGGCAGTGCCTGGGTCTGACTTGTTCCACTCCTCAGCATGCTGACACGATGCTTTGAAGAGCAGAGCCTGGGTCCAGCTGAAAAGATCTCTCTAATAATTTCTGCTCTATATGCCTGATAAGCACAGGTTTAAAAATGCCAGAGCTGGTTGTCTCTCGGTGGTCAGCTCTGAGCCCGCTGGTCCCCGTCTTGAGGAGTTTTCTTGCAGCAACCACGTGAGATTTGTGTCTTCAATTTGGGCCAGGAATCAAAGTCAAAAATGAACATTAAACACTAACTAACACTTGTTAATGGATTTTAAAGCAAACTCTCAAGAGCAATAATCATTAGCTGACATTTCCAAACTGTCCAGAAGGAGAGAGACAATTTCTGGATCCATGTCCAGTTTCACTGGAAGGAAATTATGAGAACTGTTATCTTTTTTTCTTCTCCCCATAGTTCCTGTAGAATCAATTAACAGGCTACTTCTGTTGAATTCATCACCATCATCTCTTCATCCTAGTTCTTTTCTTGGAAAAATTGCCATACTACTTTTATCCCTCTCAGGTTACTGTCAGGCTGAGTTCCTGGTCTTGGCTTTGGCAGTATGATGTAAAATCAGTTAGTTCTTGATGTGCCAACTTTGTGTCTGTTCCCTATGAACGTTGCTGATCTCTTTGAGGAATGTAAATCAGAGTCTAGTTTTTAAGTTCTCCCTTCATGTTGTTACTATCCACTGCATAGTGTCACCTTGTCAAGAAAGGTTAAAAAGCAGGGTTAAAAAAAAAACAAACACAAAAGCTTTGATTCCTTTAAAATGTTTTGGTCAGAATTCTTAGAACTGTAGGCAGAGCTTATGGTCACTCTTAAAGCAAATTGCTGTTCCGGGCTAATTAGACATTAGGTCAACAGCATGCTTGATTCATTTTATAATGCAGTAAAAACTACCTACAGTGCTTCAGATGGAAAGAGTTCTACAAATCTGAGACAACTTTTTCCTACCCTGTGCCAGAGCCGTGACATAAATGCAACAGAAATACACAGCAGCACTTTTATAAGTCACTGTAGGTGATGAAACGACGCAAATAAAATAGGGATGAATCACTTCAGATAATAACATGAAACATCATAGACCCAAAGCTTCCTGTCAGCCCTCAAGTTCAGAAAAGCAGGTTTTTTCCTTTCTTTGGTACAGGTAAGACTGAGAATCACAGAATCAGAGAGTGGTTGAGGCTCTGGACCTCTGGATGTCCCCTGGTCCAACCCCCCTGCTCAAGGTCGAATGCCCCATCTCCTGCTTTGACCAGGTCAGCTCTCATTTTGGATTTCACTGCCTCCTCCTCCAGCTTTCCAGAGCTGTAAATAATACAGGCTCTATTCACTTTCAAGGCCACTGAGCCTCTGTATTCACTTCCAAGGCCACCAGCCCCACATTACCCACCACCTTTCGTTTAACATCAGATATTCCATCGCAGCCTTTACCTCCCAGCATTAATTGTTAAAACAACCTGTTTCCTACCACACCATCTGCATCTCTGTAAAAGTTCCCAAAGCTCTTTACTGCTGCTTTTCAAACCACACCTTAAAACCCCCATTGCTGGAATGCCTTCCCAAAACCTTTCCAGTGGCTCAAGGAGTGGTGCTGCAGTCCCTGCTTTACAGTCACCATCAGTACCCTGTTCTGTGTTGGTGCTCAGTGTGGCCTTTTGGTTTTTATCTCCACTGTCACATTTATTTATTTTATCCCTGCCAGCCCTGAGGCTGCCTCATCTTTTGCTGTTGTCCTCACAGAGCACATTTAGCATCTTCTTGCTAAACAATTTCTGGTGCGTGAGTGGGTTTCTGAGGCACTGCAACAACATTAATATATAACCTCATCTTTAAAACTTCAAGATTTTTTTTACAGCATTGGCCCAGTCCTTGTGTTTTGTGGCAAGCCTCATTTAACTGCCTTGATGCCAGACCTTCAGCATTTTTAGAAGTGCTGGCTTTTTGCTGTGCCAACACAGCACGGTCCCACTGGGACAATATTTTCTCATGACATCACTGCATCTCGATGGGAGATGACAAGCCTGTAACTCTGCAAGCTCCACGTCTTGTTAACATTATTTATTCTCCTTACAACATCCCCAGTAACAAAAGACAGGTATATGTTCCAGATTATAAACTAAACCAGCTCCAGCCCCAGTGCTGCTTCACAGACACCAAAGATCTGAGAGCTGATAAATCCTGGCTGTGTTTGCCAGCCAGAGACACTTACTCAGCATGTTATTCCAACTGCTGGCCTTGGCACCAGCACACAGCACAGGCTTAGTGCCATCTCAGCCTGGGACTCCAAACAAGGGTTCTTCTGCCCATCCTTAAATTCAATCAACAAGGAAGGGAGCTGCCAAGAGGAAGCCATTAAATAAAGCTGCCGTCAGGATATAATCTTTGGAGAAATAAAAGCCTTTCTGGAGACCATAAACCCACCCAATCAAATCTGTGCTCTCAGAGCTTACCAAAAGTTTCAAATTAATATATTATTCCAGATGACATGGAAAAACATTCACTCCCCAATTCTTCTCACGTACTTCTGGTTGCTGGTAAGTTGTGACATGCTCTAATAGTTCCCCGTAAGATTAAGTGCTTAAATTTAAGTAAGATTAAAGTAACCATCATTTAACATGTGCCTGAAACTGCTGGGTTCCTATGGTGGTTTCTTTCCAGCCACACACATACACACACAACAGCAGAGATTAATCACCTGGTATTTGCACTGTGGGGAAATATTCTCATTCTGCTAAAATATGTGCATCATAGAAAATGTGAACTTTCCTTTTAGATTACATTATCCTTTTCACTTTCAGGCATGTCAGATTGCCTTTTCCAAAGGGTTAGTTATGTGCATTTCTAAATGACTCCAGAGAAATCCATTAGACACATGGGCTGTACGTCATTCTGGGACCTCCACAGGGCAGGCAGAACATTCAGGATGGGGACAGATGCTCAGCTTGACAACAGTTGTCTCAGCTCTGAAATCTAAATATATATATATAAATTTTACACTGAGCCTTTTAAAAATAATTATCTACCAGGCCACCTTAAGGTATTTTGTGCAGCACACTGGCAGCATCAGAACTGCATCCATTTTTTTTTAACAAACCTAATTTTATGATTTCATTAAACGTTAGGTCACAACGCCCGTTAAAAACAAGCACATGGCGATTAATCAGATTTTGGGGAAAATCAGGTCCTTTCAGCTTTCAAGTGGTGTAGATTTTAATCAGCTCTTTTTTTTTATCAGGACTAATCTCCTCTGGGGTGGCCAGAGCAGGTCTAGTCGTGTTCTGAGCTCAGGATGAATGAACGTGTCAGAAATCAGTTCCTACTTGCCGAGCACAAGGCGCCTTCCTGGGGACCAGCCCGGCCACGGTGGATTTGATGCCTGACAGGAGCAGAAGGGCTTGCTGAGGTAGCTTTCTCATCCCTTCCCCACTCCTCCAGCACGTGGTCAGAAATGACACGTTCTGTACATGCCAGAAGACGTGTTTCAGTTGGGAACTCTGCAGCCCAGCTGGGTGGGCTCCGAATTCACGTGTGCCCCGAATTCCATGTCAGGTCTTTCCTTAGGCAGGAGCTGCTCTCCAATACACATTACTAAGAGTCTTCTACAGGTGAGTATTTGAGAATGGCCAGTATTTTAAAGGACATTTTAGAATAAGAAGTTTTACTGAATCCATGTGAAATGCTCACAGCTGTTGTGCTACACCTCAGAAAAGGTCACAGCTCTGACACAGCAGCAGTGTCGGTATTTTGCGCTCACTTCAGGAGACCAGTATTAATTTAATTGCCAGCTCTAGTCACAATGCAGTTAATCTTTCATCATATAGCAGTGGTATGTGCTAGAAAGAAGTTTTTAGAAGGTATATACTAATCTCTACAAGCCAGGACAATCATATACAGCCCATTCACTTAAGAGTTGGACTTGATGGGCCTTGTGGGTCCCTTCCAACTCAGATTATTCTGTGAAATCTGTGAAATAATATATCAACGTGATTCATAAAGACCAAAGTGAAAAACTCATAGACCTACAGACGCAGTTTGTGTGGGAGGAGCGTGCCATTGTAAAACTCATCTCCAAACTTGCCAGATTTTCCATTACTGGGAACACAAGGCTAAATTCTAAGACCTGACACCATTTTTTACGTAACCTCTCTGCAATCCTCTCGGCCTAAACACAATTAATAGCCTCAAATCTCACCCAGCTAAACCCCTCCAATTACACAAGTCTCTCAGGCACCTGCAGTTCCTCTGAGGTTTTCAGTTCTGGTGGAGCTGGTGGGACACCGAGGGAAACTCCAGGTTTCAGGAGCAGTGTGGGCTTGCACGGCTCTCATCCCTTCCTTGGTGCCCCTTCCTCCATCGACTTCTTACCACCCCAACTGCCACTGAACTGAGAGAGGACAGCACACACAAATGACAAGGGATCTTCCAAAATGCAGACGTGAAGGTCTGACTTTGACAAATGTTCTGAAAATAACGAGGGAAAGAGCAGTGCAGATTTCAGGGTTCTTGGTTATTTCTGTAGCCTAAACAAATTCAGGAGGGTTATAAGAAAAATAAAACCAAGACAACAACAACAATCTCTGATCAGTGTTCAAAGCAGAAGCTTTCAAGCAGTGCCTAACAAAAGAGCAAGGCGGACAAATGACATGCAAAAAACACATCCATCAAAACTTCAGCACTGGAGACTATCAAAACCAGGGCTGACAACTCCCTGGCAAAGGCACTGTAATGAAAATGCTGTATGAAAAGCAAATGGCTGTGAGGAAACCAGGAGCAGTTTCCCACTGCGCCCACCAGTGAATGAACCCATTCAGCCCCCACACCCCCTGACTGCTCACATCTGCAGAGGGCTGTTCTCCAACACAAGAAATACTGTTCAAAGGGGCCAGTCTTCCCCAAATTAACTGGATTATACAGTACAGCCTTTGCAAAACACCATTAGGCTTTGGAAGTGGATTTTTATTTCATAGGCATTAAATCATAAACTCATAAAAATCTCTCCTTCTCCTGTTTCATTAGCAGACGTTCTCTGCCATTTTGGCTCACCACAGAGTATCGACAGCTACGAGCCCTGACAGAGCTACCAGTGTGTGAGACTGAGACAGGGGTGATGCTCTGCTCCCAAAGATTTCCAAGGTACAGGCAAAATTCCCAAGAGTTAAAGCCAACAACAGTGAGGATTATGAATTTTGCAGGCGACCAAGAAGGAACTGAAAGCCCAAAGAGTTCATTTGTCCAGCAGTTCAGCCACAGCAAAGTAGCTCCTCAGCCGGCACTTACGGATCTGGACACATCTCTGGGAAGTTGAATTACAACACTTGAGCATTTCCGGAGAAAAGTCAGTGCTGTTCATCCCTCATAATAACACTAACATGTCCTGCATCATCTGTAAGCACTCCAGCTCTGCATGCAGCTCATTTACATGCTCTTGGCTTTTTCCAGAAGTGCTCCAGGAAGCACTTCAATACACAAGGCCTCCCATGACCAAGTAGTCCTTGACAGCTACTTGAAATTACAAATGGGGTATGGATCTTCTGATCTCTCAGGATACACCTGAGCAGGGCTGGTCTAATGATTAAACATGTCTCATTGCCTACAAATCACTGGCAGTGGTAATTGAAAAAAAGCAGAAAATTCTGAAGCTGCAAATACAACTGGCATGGCTTTGTGCCCCTCTTGGCCACTTCATCAGAGAGGCCAATGAACAACCACTGGAAAAGAAACATCACCCAAGAAGAAAATGCCTCCTAGACATTTATCTGTCCAAGTCACATTTGAGGTACAATGGCAGAACAATGGACATAAAAAAATGGGAGTAGAGAATGGGAATCTGGATGGATTTAATTGATCGTCCCCAAGAGAATTCCATTCTCTTGACTGAGAATTTCAGTCTCCATGCTTGTGGATCAAGCAGAAGCCACTGCATTTCCACTTGCATAAAACCCTTCTGGGATTTACTCCTTGCCATCTTCATAGCTCTAAATGCAAGACGAAATTTTCCAGGAAAAGAGCTGCAGACGTGACCATTCGTAACCTTGGTGAGACGCGACATTCGTCGCCTCACGTGAAAACGGCTCAGGCACATCTCGCTTGTGAGTTAACAAAACCAGCCTCTGAAACAGCGGGTCAGGTGAAATCCCATCCAGTCTAATTACCAGAGGAAATTTCATATGCTCACAGTCCCAACTAACCTATCTTTGCGGAGATTCTAATCTCAAAAATATGGTTATATATCGCCGCCTACCTCCAAAAGCCCGCCACTATGTCTGTGTGCGCAGGCGCCGGGGGGGACCTGGTCAGGGCACTCTGCACACCCACTGCTGGAACCTGAACCTGCCTGTTCCTGCTGCCATCCACCTCCTTGGGACACTGGGCCGGGCCCTGGAATTTCATGCCTTTGGTGGATGCCTTTTTCTAAAGTCAGAATATTATAGCTACACCGTCCCATAATCGGAGCCTGTTGTTAATTATTGATTGCGATCAATAACTCAAGCTTTGCACGTAATTTTAAAACAGTTAATGGAGTAAAAAAGACAAGAGAAAAACAGAATAGCCAGTCTTCACAAGCCTTAGCAAAAACTGCCTTGGTAGCCACTTCAGGTCTTTGATTGTCTGAGGCAAAGTGTGAAGTCGAAGAGCGGTGCCAAGCAGAGTTTTTGCTCAGTCCACGGAGGCTGCATCAAATCTACAAAGTCAGGGTCAGGCACAGAAGGTGGGAAAGCAATGAAACCTCAGAGCAATGGGAATGGAAACTACCACAGGTAGGTAAAATTGGCATTAAAAGTGTTGAGGAGAACACGTGGAGTTTGGTGTTTCTCCCCAACGCTGACAGGCAGTGGCACTGCCAGGGGGATCAGAACTTGCTGAGTGCCATATTGGCTCACTGCATGGCCATGATGTAACTGAAAGCACAATCTAATTCAAATTGAGTCCATACAAAAGCTTCAAACACCTTGTTGACAGACATGAAAACATCCCAAAAGGCAACCCGCCCCCTAAATTTCTAACCAATAATTAGCAAACAGAGCATTTCACAACATTCTGTGAGACAAGTACAAAGGTTCCCAACCATTACTGTCATCTATTATTTCCTTCTAAGATGTGTAGAGATTTGATAGATAAGATGCAAGATGAACTATAGTCTGTGCCTGTTTACAGTGATTTCACCCCAGCTCTCTCTCTCAAAAAGCCCCCTCTCCTTTTGGCCCCTGTCCCCCGGTCCCTCAGGGCCAACAGCCATTGTTCAGCTCCCAGCTCGACTGCAGCAAAGCAGCTCTTGAAAGAGCTGTAGAAATGGTGGCACTTCCATGCCAGAGCTCAGCATAGCAACCAGCCGCCCTAAATAAATAAATAATGAAGCCTGGTATTCCAAGAGATAATATAAATACTCTTTCAGCAAATTGCTTGGGTCCAAAGGTCAGTCAACTTGTTTGCTCTGACTCCCAGAATGTGTAAATCTCAACATGATGTTTAAACACAAACATAGACAAACATCAAAGTTCAATGCTGACATATTTTACACCTCAGAGTTGAATGCCAGAATAGCTCTGTACCACACAGGGAAAACTGTAATGCATGTGTAAGGAAGTGACAAAACATTATCCCAAACTAAATGCAAATTTTTTTCTTTAAATATCCTCTCATTCTGTATTTTTCCTCTTCTCTGCCCTCTATTTACTCTCATTCATCCCCTCACACAGAGAAGTATTTGTGCAGCTGTCTAATTTCACCATTCCTCCCCTTTATTACCCATCAAGGGGGAGATGAAACTTTCCATCCCAAGCCTCATTTCAGGGATGTGCGTTTCTGAATCCCTGGCTGAGTCACACACATGCACATACCTGGACTTGGGAAAACACGACATTTCAAGGTAAACCACCAGTCCCTGAGCTAGAGAATGCAACAGCAGCTACACTGACATTTCTGGGCTGCTGTGCAGACACACCAGTCTCAGCCTAAAGGAAACGTGCAAACAATCTCACAGCTCCCACTCGAGCTGTGCCCTCCCTCCTTGCTGGGTTCTCATTCATCTTCCCCTTTGGGCAGCTCCGGGCTGCCCAAAACCAAAACACAAGGGGCTTCAGGAAACACGAGAAATTAATTCCCTCCACGGAAACCAATCGGGGTGAAAGGGAACTGTTGTGCCCACTCTCCCAGAGCCATCTGCCCCCTCCTCTGGGGTGACACGCGTGGGAGTGGCAGTCGATGTGCCTCGGGAGGGCTCGGGGAGGGCTCAGCCTGTCTGTCCGTGATCCCAGCACCGGCTCCACGCGTGGGAGTCACAGGAAACCTGGGCTGGGGCAAAAACCTTTGTCAGCAGAGGGGGAATTCACGAGGGGGCCCTTTCTCACCGTCACGTTTTCTTGGACGAGATGGGGACAGGCAGGATGCGGGGAAGGAGGAGTGGGCAACTTCTCAAATGCACCCAGTGTGATGGCTCGGCACGCCGGGGCTCTGCGCAATGACAGCCCCTTCTCCATCAGCTTTTCCAGGCGATCCCATCAATCCCACCAGGCGGGGAGGGAAAGGGTGGGGGGACTCCCCGGCAGAGCAGCAGCAGGTGGGCGCTCCCCCCTCCCCTCCAGGGCGATGCTCTCACCTTCCTGGCTCCTCTCCTGGCGAACTCCCGGGCCAGGTGGCGACCGATGCCGCGGCCCCCGCCGGTGACCAGCACGTTCTCCTGGGACAGGTCCCGCAGCTTGGGCGGTAGCACCAGGCACACGGCAGCTTTCACCACCAGATACACCATCTGCACCGGGAAGAGCAGCAGGGCGCCCAGCCACTTCCACATCATCCTCTTCTCCCAGGCAAAATTCTCTTCCAGACCTCCACAAAAACCAAGTTGGCACAGAAAAGAAAAGCGATGCCCTTCGTGCACCCCCCAGATGGGTGATAAGTCTTCACCCGCCACCCCGTTCCAAAACTTGGGGGCAAGAGGTTCTTGGGCTGCAAAAATCCTTCTCTCCCCCTAAAAAAAAAAATTAAAAAAAATGGGGGTAGGAGTAAAGTAGTGCAGAAGACCAAGTCACTCCCCTGTTTCTTGGTCGGTGTCCTCTGGGATTGTCACATGCAGGTAAAACGGTTTCCTTGCTTTTTAACTGGAAGGCTTTTTTTAATAATTAAAACAGAAAGAGGAAAAAAAAAAAGTAAAATTAAAAGTAAGCACACATCCCTCCGCTGCAAAGAGCCACATAAAAATCCAGTATCCAAATGGAAGGTTTTTATATTTGGAAAAATAAAATAAAGCAGCCTATGTCTCCAAATTTCAGCCTGCAGTGCCTTCCAGGCAGCTCATTTCTATTCTTAGACTCAGGAAATTGCTTAAATAAGACAGAATTGCCAGGACCTTCTTTTTAAGAAAGGCTCTATTCAGGGTGAGGTTGTTGTTTTTGTTTTTATATCTATAAATATCGATAGACGTTCTGTCCTGAGCCGGTTGCAAAGGTTGAGCTGATCTCCGCCTCTCTCTGCCCCCTCTCCCGGTTTTTTCACTTGGAGTGTCTGATCACAGAGCAGGAATTACGCCGCGCACTAGTTCAGCTCCGGCTCTTACTCATTTCTCCCTATTGCTCTCTCTCTGCCGATCGCGGCCGCGGCGCTGGGGAGGTTTTTATACCCCATTAAGCCTGATTGACAGTCAAAGTGTCGGGGAGATTTCACTACCGTTCCTGGGAGTGGCCGCTGCTCTGCCCTCCCCCGCGCCGGGAGCGCCCGCCGCGGCGGCCACCGCGGAGCGACCGCGGGCAACCGAGCTGCGGGGACCGGGGGGCGAGCTGCGGGGACCGAGCTGCGGGGACCGGGGGGAGAGCTGCGAGGATCGGGGGGAGAGCTGCGGGGATCGGGGGGAGAGCTGCGGGGATCGGGGGGAGAGCTGCGGGGACCGGGGGGCGAGGTGCGGGGACCGGGGGGAGAGCTGCGGGGACCGGGGGGAGAGCTGCGGGCAAGCGGGGGCTCAGCCCACGCCGGGCTTATTGGATGCCACGCCGGGCTCGGGCCGCGCTGGGCTCGCTGCTGGAACCAAAGCGCTCTGTCACCCAGAAAGAAGGTGCTGCGGTCTGACCCGAGCCCAGGGAAAAGCAGGTCCGGGGAACAGTCAGGGTTGAGGCTGAGTTCACAGGAGCCATCTCTGCACAGTGGAGCTCTGGCAGGGAGCTGCTTGCCTAGGATGGCACGGAGGGAAAGGCTACTTTCAGCCCTAGACTGGCACGCTGAACCCAGCCGAGGCTGATAGTCACCACCTAGCACCACTGGACCAGTGTTTTTATGGCCAATATGACACCTCGTGGATTTTCCGCACTGGGAGATGTTTGCATTGCTGAAAGCTGGTGATTTAGTAGTGGGCAGTGAAAAAGGCAGGCTCCAAAAGCCAGAGGGGAGACTCACTGCTCACAACAAAGGGTGTTCTCCCCCCCTTTCCAAGACTGTTTTGTCCAGTGATGAGGGCACAGCTGCAACACCAGAAGGTCTCCACAGCTCTTTAAGCTATAACAGGAGAAAGGACAAAGTGTGTTGCAGCTGGGCCCCCCAGCCTGGCTGTTGGCACTGTCAAGCATTAGGCAGGTAAGTAAAGTTTTCAGCTGTAGAGATTAAGCTTTTCTGAGGGGCCTCCAGCTGCACATTTCACCTGAGAGCTGCTCCTGCCCAGTCAGGAGCTGTGGCAGCAATCAGAAATAAAATAACCTAAAATGCAAAGCTTTGGGGATGTCAAAAGTTCTCAAGGATGTCAAACCTCACAATGCCGTCTTCAGAGCTGAGCTGGAAGGAACTTCGGGTTTATAGCTGCATATATCATTAGGAATGTGCCAAAATGAATCCAATCCCACACGCTCACTCAGGTCTGGATCCAGATGCACTATCCTGGGAAGCCATCTAGTGGTGCGCATCGGAATTGAGAAAAAAAAGGACAAATTTAAAGACTTTCTCCCACCTTTATGTCTGTAATTCTAAAAAGCCACTTCAGTGGGAGTGTGAGTCTAAGCATCTATACAAGTTATGTTACAAAACCAATAGAGGTGAGTTTGGAAGCTGAATCCTTTTGAAAAGAAACTCAGTTTATGCTTTGGAAGCAATCAGGTATTTTTGGGAACAGGCATTGTTCAGAGTGGCCGTATGGGAACAGATTGTTCAGGGGTTGGTTGGTTGCAGAAAGAGGAGCAGCCGAGTTTCTGGTACCCCCTCCCATGTTCAACAGCTTTATCACACAAAGGGTTTTTAACACAAAATATGAATAATATCTGAATGCTTGAATTTCAGCTCTGTTAAATTACAAAAATGTTTTAAGGAAGAAAAAAACGGAAATAAAATTGAGAGAGAGACTTGCAGAGTCCTTACCTTTAACTGCCAGGTTACCTCCTATGAAATAATCCGTATGACTGTCACTGCATCACGACAAAGTGCCAGGAGAGAGGCTTTTGGAGCAAGAAGATGGAGCCTTCTAACTGGAAACTCCAAGTCTGTCCATACTGCCAGAGACAGTCAATATTCCCTAACTGAGCTGCCTCTGAAATAACCAGAGCTCAGAGAGTTTCCATGGCCCTTGGCAGCATTTAGCACCTCGGTGTGTTTTTACAGTAATACCTTTAGAAATGGAGCTTGGGGAGGCACCTGGCATTACAGTTTTCCTCTCAGTCCAAAAACTCTGAAGGGGAGAGAGAAATTACCCAGAGAGCCCAGTGTCTGGTTTAAACAGGAATGACTCAGTGTCTGGCCTGGGAACAAATATAACAACTTTTCTGGTGCGGAAATAAGGAGCAGTGTTGAAAATGAAAGGATATGAACTCCATCAAAGTACATTTGATTTCTGGATTCCCGAGTTCAGTCTCTTTATGCATAAAGAGACCACAGACACATTTAAAGTAGAAAACTCAGCAATATTACACGGTTAACCTGTTTAGATTTAAAGGAAAATTCATTATTAATGTAAAACATTTGCAGTTCCTTTGAAGCCAGTGGGAACGGAATAGTCTTGTGAATATTGATTTCATGTATCTGTTTCCAGCTTGAATAATAATAATCCAAACATGTGTTGGAAGTGGGGTTTTTTATTATTCATTATGACTTTGACCTATGTACAAAGCTGCTACCAAATTTGGAGTGGGAGTAAAAAGATACTTGTCTGTTTAAATTTTTGGGTTTGTACTTGCACAGCTTTTGGATTGGAGTTAGTGTAGATTTACTCATACTCTCAGTGAGAGTCACAGAATCTGACTTTTTCTGACTTGCCCTGTCTTGAAGTTAAAAACAGCAATGAAAAAGCAACATTTACCTTGATACACTCTCTATACACACCTTCATGTTGCACCTCTATTTATTGGCAGAACTCTGACTTTGTTCCCAGAGCCTTTGCAGCCAAGTTCCTGCCAACCTTGGAAGGCTGTTGGTGCAAGTGAAGTCGCTAAACTGCAAGAACTTTTGAAAGGAAAAAGAGCTGGAAATCAAACCCATGCTCGAGGCATCTCTGAAAGCCATTTGGGCTAACAGTTCGGTGCTTTCAACTTGAAAAAACCCACCCAGATATATCCAGTACATTGGTAGAGGGAGCACAGAGGAGCAGTGGCACAGTGGAAAGTCTGTGTGACTGCAGTGTCAAGCAATAGCAGTTTTTACATCAGTACAGGGTTCTTGATCATGGACAATCCATCACAATCCCAGAACAAAACTAAACCTCCTTTAAAAAAAGGAAAACCTTTTGCCAGGCTGATCTGTTTTTTGTTAGGTGAAGTCCTGCTGTCAGATTTGGATAAATCGAGAGCTAAATTTTTGTGCTTCTTGATTTCATTCCTCCCCCGAGTTCACATTTTCCATTTGAAACGTGTCCCAGCGGTTCTGTGATTTCACACTGGCCTTCTATATGCTCTTAAGTATTGAGTCTGATACTTCTGCCTTGTAAGTGGAGTTTTGCCACGGACTAAGCTCAAAGGCCCCAGGTTTCTGGTTAAATTCCAGCCCTTACAGCAAAGACTCTCCGTTCAGTCTGGTGTGAAAGGCTGCATTTGGATGTTTTACTGCTTTCCCAGCGTCTCACAACAAGCAGAGTCATGACCAAAGATGGCTGAGTAATTCTAAATTCTCAATGACATCCCTTTTTTAGATTCAGGATGTGCAAATGTAATTGTCTCTCTAAGCAGAGGCTTTCAGAGTGCACACAGGTGCTGTCTGGAATCCAAAGGGACGCAGCATCACGGATGTGGTGCTTGTTTCACTTGCTGGGTTGTTTTAGTATATGTTAGAGTTTGTAATTTGTACTAAGTGGCCTTCTTTTTCCTCACCTATCTCTAATTAGAAGCCAAATCTCAATCTGTTAGGCTGCTTCTTTGTATTGGAAGAGAGAACAGTGAAAAAATGCCACAGAAAGGGAGTGACTGCATTTGTTAAACTGATGGACTCACCTTCTCTTCGGTGCATTTACCTCACTTTTATACCAGTCAATGTTTACTCATCCCCTCTGACTAATTCCTCAGTCCTGGCAAAACTTCTAAGACACACAAGGAACTGGGAAGGCAGAAGAATTATGCCCTTAAGGCCCTCAAAATTAGAGAAAAATCCTGAAATCCTCCTAAACCAACGTGACATGGATTTTGACAAAAACTGAACAGCAGGCTAATGCCTGTAACAAGTTTGCACTGGAAACTTTTAAATGAGCTTAGGAAAGAAATCTCAGGATAAAATGTTCCCAGAATTCTTTCTAACAATGTCTTTTTAAAACAATTCCTAACATGCAGCTATGATTTCTTTTCAGAGCCAGTGGCTCACTAGTACGTACCAAGCTGAAATAATTCAGGGCCTCTGACTGTCCTAAGATTCTTCAAACTTGATAGTTTTACAAAAAAAGCCAAAAAAGAAGAGTAATGTTAGGAAGAAAATGCTGCTGTCAAAGGCAAACAGTTTTGGCTGGAAGGGATCAATTCAGGAGGAATTGATGTCGGGAAATAAGATTGCATTAAATTCAATAAACCCCAACCTAGATATTCCTTCTCAGAATACACAAATAGCCTTAATTTTTGCTTTAATTTATGTTGGGTTGCTTTTGGTTTTGATTTGTTTTGGTTTGAGGTGTTTTTAAATCATTCCAGTTGATGTACCCTCAAAGATTTGGATGGGGTGGGAAGTTGGGAGGGGCTCAGTGAAGTGTCCTGCACCTCACAGTGATGGAAGAGATTAATTGTTCCCCAGCTTAGTCCACTGATTTGAGTCAGTATTTCAAAGATGACTGTTGTGATTACGAGGTCCAGGCCTGCTGAGTTAAGCTGAGAGTTCCACCTTATAACTTGCATGGATTTCATGGTCTTCCTACCTTAACACCTTTTCTCTCTCTCTCTCTTTTTTAAACCCCAAAATTCCATCAGCTGTAGTTGCTGACCTCCACTGAGGTAAAGGATCACACCTATTTTCTTAAGAATCCAGTCTTGTCACTCTTTATCATCTGGTACTTCATCTCTTATGACTCACCTTGTTTACTCATTCCACACAGCTAAATATTATTTTACCCCACTGACTAGTTCACCTTGAAGTTTCTTGCTCTTTCCTGAAATGCATATTTTGCATAAATGGGATTTTTTTCTAAGCATATATATTTTTCCCTTCTTTTTTAAAGTGTTCAATAAAAGCCAGAAAGGACTCACCTTTTTTTAGTCAAGATCCCTGGTTAGCCAAATGAAGAATAAAATGGAGTATTTCTCTTCTATGACCACGATTACAAGCTTTTATAAGGGTTTTAAAACGCAGTGTCTGGGAGATTAGTGGGGATAAAGGAATATTTCAGAGTGTTCAGAGGATAAGTGTAGATTGTATTGCTTATGCCAAGCTGAGCCGATTCTTGTTAGCTTTTTAATGTTACCCAAACTAGCCTTGTGCAGTCACGTGGTAGACAGAAATACCTGGAGCTGCACCTGGTCACTCATTCCTTCCCTGCCATCACCTCCTTTGGTCCAAGCATTTGGATCCAGTGTGGTCTAATTACCCCTGAATTAAAATAGTGGATAATGTAGACTTGTCTTGGAAAAAATACCAAACTATGGAGTTGTAAAGCCATCAAAATCCTGTCTGGAGAAAGGATCAGCACAGAGGGTTGGGGCCAAAGTTCTCCAAGCCAAGGGGAGGTTTCCCTCTCTATCACTGGACCAGTGGTGAACTCAAAGAGCCTTCCACTGAGGGAGGGAGCCAAATAACTGACAGCTCTATATGGATCTCCAAAAGCAAAATTCCTTGGACTTTTACAGCCTCTAAGTGGCTGAGTCCCAGATGGACTTCAGAATGTCTGTTCTAACTGTTGTGACCAGCTGGCTGCCTCAGCAGGAGAGCAGGGGAGAAAGATCAGGACTAAACCATCCTTCAGACCTATTCCAAGAGCAGAACCACTACAATTCCTGGACGTGGAGACTGGAGCCCAGCTCAGCCACTCCTCCTCGGGCTCTGGAGTAGGGGTGTTATCATTCCACTGACTTGCAAAAAATCACAGAGCAGAATGCTGTTAGACCAGATTAAAAAAATAAAGTCCATTTGCAGTCTTGGAATATACAAAGTAATGGCACTTCCTGGAAGTGATTCTCCTGCATGTGAACTTTGGCCATGCCAAGTGCACTTGTCACTGCCGGATGTTTGTGAGCTCCTGGAGCCTTGTCTGGAGGAGGAGGGTGGAGGGAACTTGGAATGCAAATTACCTCTCTGTGGAATCAGTCTGGGGGATATAAATACAGACAGAGTCATATCAGTGCCTAATAAATTATTCCTACCGAAGAACAATGGAATCCTATTATACTCTGGTTTTGATAGCGGGAATTCTGGTTGTTTTTGTGTTACTGGTTTTAATTGTAAGGGATTATAAGTCCTTCAAGGCAGAGATTCCTCCTGATGTTGACCAGCCATCAAAGCTCCGCTTTTTTCACTGTATGTACGTTCTGATGGAAATTCTGGTGAGTTCATCATGATCTGTGATACTGGGATTGTCAGGAAAGGAAAAACTGGAGAAGGAAGATATGCATGTAAATATTGCAGCTACATGCTTTAAAGATAAAGGCCAAAGTTTGACTTGGTGTTCTATTACTGATGTAAAAGAAGCCAGTATGAGGTGAGTTCTTTTAAATACTGAGATATCCATTCTTATGTCACAATTGTAATTTGATTGCCTTCTGTAATGAAATGATTGGCCCTGTGGGTGACAGGAGGGCTGTTGATATAATTTACATGAATAACAATAACCAAAGTTTCTTTATCTCAGTGGAATTTCCTAAATTTTTATTTATCTGCAGTAATTTTCTTACCCATCATTCTGTTCTCATTCTGCAGTGACTGAATGACTGAGTTTTAGTTAGATATCATAGAATCAGGTGGGTCGGAAGACACCTCCAGAAGTCATCTAATCAAACCTCCTGGTTCAGCTGTGTCTGTTATCGCTTTTTATTTAAGTACCTGTAAGGCAGGCTCACTGGGCTGTGGGCTTTGCCCAAAAAGCTTTCAGAGAAGGCAACAGGGGCCCACCTCCTGAGAGGTGATTTGGGGCAGGATCTTCTGTCAAAGGTTTAAGTGGGCTGCTTGAACCTACAGGGCAGCATTCACCAAATCCAGCATTGGCCCTGGTTCTCCAGTGGTCCAGCCACTGTTTTGTCCACCTGCTGCCCTTGGGTATCTCACACTGCCCTTCATGTTACGTTACAGCTAAACTTAATATAAGAATATGACCGGATGTTATTAAGTTCTCCAAGTTTCTGTACTTGGTTGGGTGAAATTATTCTTTCAGTTGACACTCTTAACCCACTTTTACAGCTCCCAAGTGTCTGTTATGTAATAGTACAGATCCTCTCTTCCCTAAATTTCTGCTTCCTTTTTTGGATGGCTTTCAAGCTGCATTTCCCCATTTGCTCTGCATTGAATCCACTCAATAGCTAATTGTCTTTAGAAAACCTTTGGACATCTGCTGGCACTTTGGGTGCATTTCTGGTTTGTGTTTATGCTCCCAGGAGCAGCCCTCGCTGTGAGGACCTCACAGGTTTCTTATTAAGTGCATTATGCCTTGTGCAGTTAACTTCTCCTGCTCATCCTGATGAATGCTGCTCTCCCTGTGCCATCCTCCTGTGCCAGTGATGTATGTGTGCTGTATGTTGCAGTAAAAAACCTCTCTTTTCTACAACACAGGACAGGCTTTTCCTCTTTTCTCCCACCTTACTTGCAATATGTCTTAGAAAAGCTGCATCACCAGGTAAATGTTTACCCCTGACACCAAAGGTGATGCTCCTGTTGCATCTGTGCACATCCTCTGTCATAAAGAAATCAATGACAATCCCAAATGGAAGACATGAGAGGAAGCTTCCCAGTTCCCATCCTGGCTTTTGTTTTACACTCCTGTGTTCAGACTGACTGTCCACGTTGCTCTGTGATAGGAAGCTTTGGTGAGAATTACTTTGGCTGGCAAAGCTCAGCACTTCAAAGTGGCTGACAGAAAGACTGTCTGATGTAGTCCCAAAGTCCATGGTGCTCAAACTGAGTGGTTTTTGCTTGTTGGTATGTGATTTCATAATTATTTTAAAGTAAAAATCTGGTCCCCACATGATCTTCCACATAAAAAGCCAGTTTGTGCCAGAATTTAGGTGTTGCAGTAAATAGTTTTTCAAAGACCCTGTTTCACAAGAAAAGCTCTGCTGACATGCCCTTTTTCATACACATATGCACATTTTAGAACCTGGTTTATGTAATGTGTTTCACTTACTAACACTGATCACATCTGTCTGGGAATAGTCAAACCTTTTGGCTTTTGAGTGTATTGCTATTGGTTCTGAAGGATTTCATGATTATTGGTCAAGAAGTCTTTCAACAGAGTACATACCTAATTTCTGTTCTCCTTCATGAAAGTGTTTTCCTTGAATTTGGAGATGCCTCTGTAACTCCTAAGTGAAGGAAAGAGGATCTTCAGATAGGATGCTCTGATACCAAGTGTATCACACATATATTATTGTCTTCTGAAAGCTCTGGATAAACTCAGGGATGTTAGAAAATGCAGATGAGATTAAATGGCAATTCTGCCAACTTCAAACCATTCCAAAACCATAACTCTGGCAGAAGGACTGCCTTGAGTCTTGAAAGCTTTGAAGATTGCTGTTTGGGGGAGGTTATATTCACTCTGTGGTTTCTGCCACAATTGCCTTGGCTCTTATATTAACCTCCCCCTTTGCCATGATACCTAAAACTGTGCCTTTCCAAAGGTAAGGCAAGAACTGTAGTTGCCCATTTGTCTTGGGGAACTGGGGCTTAAACAACCCCAAGCACTGCTGGCATTTGTGGCACGGTGTTGTAATAGAACTCCAGATCATCTCTGGCTTCCCATCTTTGTTTCTAACTTTGTTTCTTTCTCATGGTTCTTTCTTTTGTTACTCCTCACCCAACTTGTTTATTGCAGCCTGGTCTAGTTTTTTAGGAAGAAACAACCTTGATACACAAGGTTGGAAAGAACAGTTTACAAAAGCAGAGCAGGCCTGTAGTTTGTAAGGCATTGATACAGAAGGTTCTGTGGCTCAGAAGAGAACAACGCAGTTTGCAAATGGCTTGTGATGATTGTCATCATTCCAGAAGAATCCATTGCAATAGTCCCTAAAGGCATGTAAGTCACCATGTAATGGGAAAGGCAATGTTGTCCCAAGCAGGAAATACATCCATTAAAACAAGTGTTCAAAGTAAAGGAGAATTCCAGGGTGATCTTCAGACTATCTGAATTATCTGAATTATCCTGGCCTGGGATAAGGAAATGTTTTGACACATTTAGCAAACCTTCCCTATTTGTTTTTCTGTCCTCATAATGTGATTTTTCCTTGATTAGATGTAGGAAACTAACTGCACAGTCATCTCATATGAGATGTTGAAAAAGGCAGGGGTTTCACTGATGAAGAAGGAGATAAGACTCAGAACCATTGTCATCAGTTCTTCATTTAGTCCAGCAGCCCCTCACTAATGATTAGAGACACAGTGATTTTCTTAAAGCTTGTTCTCACTGACCCCGTGCCACTGGGACGACCCAACACCAGTAATTTCCCAAACTTGCACACAGACTGGCAGGAGCCTTTTTCTCCCACTGTACTAAATCCTGTCATGGGAGGGATGTTTTCATCTCACCTAACCTTAAATCCTTTAAACTGAGGAATCCAAAGTACACATGGAGGTGAACAGACACCTCCAGAACATGACTCAACACACCTGAAACTGGAACTGTCCTCAAGAAATGCCTCTTTCTCTCCCTTGATTGGAAAAGGAACCCCAGGCCTCCCAACTTCCATACCTCAGCAAATGCCTGTTGTTACTTGTGGTAAATCCAGATCCCAGGAATTAGAAGGTATTTATAGAATACATTTAATGGAACAAGTAATACAACACTCTTCCAGAAATCACGAAGGCGTGCATTTTCACTTTCTTAACTGAAATCCCAAAGCCACTTGAGTTATTTGTGGTAATCCTACAAAGCAGCAAATAACCAACACAATTATCTTAAAAATAATATAAAAAAAGGTAAGTTGTGGCCTGTATAGAGTGGGAAGACTTGTATATTCTCTGTATTAATTTCTCCTTTTTCCTGCTGTTTCTATCCAGGCAAAGAACTTAAACTGTTTGGGTATCGTTGAGGAGCACACACTGATCAGGCTGATCATGGATGGGCTGCCATCCTTGTGGGATCCACAGCTCTTCATTAAGGATCTGTATTTTGATGGTGTGCCCGTGAGGATTTACCACCCAAAAGAACCATCCGCAGGCAAACGGAGAGGAGTCGTCTTCTTCCACGGAGGATGCGGGATTTTCGGAAGCATCAGTAAGGAGCTGGAAGAGAAGATATGGTTGTTTAGGGTTGTTAACTGCAGATTTTTAAAAACTCTCCTGAACCTGAAAAGTTACTGAAGATTCATTTGAGAGAGTGAGAGATAGAAAGCACTTAATGTTTATTCTTCCTTTTTAAACTCTCTAATCTGCACGCACTTAGAATTTGAATTATTTTTTAGAGGATATAGCACTCTTTATCATAGAACCATAGGATCATAAAATCGTTTGGGTTAGAAAGGACCTTAAAGATCATCTTGTTCCACCCTCTGCCATGGGCAGACACACCTCCCACTAGCCCAGGTTGCTCCAAGCCTCGTCCAACCTGGCCTTGGACATTTCCAGGGATGGGGCAGCCACAGCTTCTCTGGGCAACCTGTGCCAGGGCCTCCCCACCTCCATTGTAAAAAATGCCTTTACCCTCTCTCAGTTTAAAACCATTGCTCATTCTCTAACAGTAATAATGATAATTCCTTATTTCCCTCATGGATCAACAATCTCCCTATATGTATGAACTTCACAGCATGTGCTGGTGACCAAAGGTCTGGATTATTTTTATCCTAGAGAAAATTTGGGTACTCCCTAAATAGGCAAGGGGCCCACACTCAGTCTTGGCAATAAGTCATAAAAGAACAGGGGATGGTAGTGACTGAAGTTTTCCAAGATATTCATTACATCAACATTTCTTCTTCAGGAAGTCATGAACGAATCTGCCGCTACATCGCCAAGAAATCGGACTCAGTGGTAGTGTCTGTTGGGTAAGTGAGCTCCTCCCAGTGCTAATCCCAGAATTTTCTTGCTTTCCCCCTGCTTCCCACACAGCCCTGAACTTACATTTCTTTGAATAGAACACAAACTAAGTGTTGATATGTGGGACAAGCAGATGCCATGGGGTGGCAACGAGAAATACCTGATCCAGGGTCAGAGTTACAGAAGGAATTTGTTTGCCAGCTCTTTTCAGGAGAACAAGAAGATTTGTTTTTTTGTTTTGCATTGCTGTCACCACAAAAATCATTGCCTTTGTCTGATAATGAGGGATTATAAGGCCAATGCCAGGTTTTAGTATTTAAGGGGGATATTTAAAATCATCTGGGGGTGATTTTAAGGAGTAAAAAATGATCTTTTAAAACCAGAATGGACCACTGCTGCCTTTTAAAGATGTTTTGCTTGGGGGAAATAGCTGGTGGTAGAAAGAAACTTTCATTTCCAACAAATTCTTCCGTGAAAAGATTTATTACTAAAGGATTTTATTAAGTTGGGAGGAATTGGTTTTGAGAAGGAAAAGGGAGGGGAAGCTGTTCTGGTTTGCTTCAGCACGTGAAACTTTAAACCAGGTAAGTAATACTGGTTTGGGGGAGTTTTTGCAACTGCACGGGATGTATTTTAAGATGAGACACTTAACAGTGTGTAACACCAGCTGTGTTTTCTACCTCTCAGGTATCATTTGTCACCTGAGTACAAGTATCCAGCCCAAACTCTGGAATGCCTCGCAGCTACTGTGCACTTCTTGCAGACTGCAGACACCCACGGGGTGGATCCCGCTCGGATTGTTGTCTGTGGGGACAGTGTAGGGGGCACATACACTGCCAGTGTCTGCCAAGAGCTGGTGCACAGGACAGATCTCCCGAAGATCTGTGCCCAGGTGCTGATCAGCCCGTTTCTCCAAGCACTGAACTTCAATCTGCCCTCTCACCAGAAAAATGCCTTCGCTCCCTTCCTGTCCCGGGAGCGCACAGTCCGCTTCATCCTCAAGTACCTGAATAAGGATTGCTCCCTGAAGGAACCGATTTTGGCAGGTTCTCATGTTCCTGAGAGCGTGGAATTGAAATACAGGAAATGGATAAACCCCGATCTTATCCCAGAGGGGTTCAAACTGGGCTATAAACCACCGGTACCCGTGTCATTCTTACCCCGAGTCTATGAACAAGTCCCTGAGCTGTTTAAGTGCAGGGTTTCCCCGCTGCTGGCAGAGGATGATGTTGTTTGTCACCTCCCTGACACCTGTATTGTCACCTGCGGGCACGACGTGCTCAGGGATGAGGGGCTGTTGTACAAGAAACGCTTGGAGGACAACAATGTCAGAGTGACCTGGCACCACGTGGAAAAGGGCTTCCACTGCACCGTGGGGTTTTTTGGATATGGCATTTTCTCTTTCCCGTCATCAAGTGCAGTGGTGAACCACGCTGTGGACTTTATCAAAGGCTATTAAAATATTTTCTTTCATACTGCTATGCAGAGGGAGTGTGATTCAATTAACTATTTACAAGTTATTTCTACATTAGAATCGAGGCAAGAAATTCTGACATTAGCATGGTCTGCTCAGCTCTGATTTTTACTGCTGTAACTTAGCAGCATCCTGTATTTTTATTTTTATTCTTTATTTTGTAAGCTTGCTTCGCTGTTCTCTTCTTGCATTGTAAGAATTTTGTTCTCTTCACATGTCAAAGAATAAAAACACACCATATCAAAAAAAAAACATTCTAAAGCAAGCAGTGTGTGAGTAATCAGCAGTGTGCACACCCATGGCCACAGAGAGCACCCAAAATCAGCCTGGCAGCACAGGGAAGTGCCCCCTCAACACCTCTGCAGAGTGAAAATGCCTTCACTACTTCAGCCTGCTTACCTGGATTTTGGGGAGATAATATGTGAAGCTGCCAAAATAATTTCAAAAACAGGAAGGAAAAGAAAAATCTGAGCTCAGTTGCTACACTGTTATTAGGACAGAGCCAGCTTTGGTAAGCGCAGATGCCAAGATAACTGCCATTGCATGGCAGACCTGCTGGGCACGCGGTGCCGAGGCATTGTAAAATACCTCACATTGTGCAAGCACCCTGCACCTGCAATATCCATGCACACAGGGCTGTGTGGAGAGGTTGGTGATGTCTGATCTGTCCCAGGGAAACCATGAGTAGGAAGAAGGTGGTGGGGTAAATTCTCCACACTGTCACCCTGGTAATTAAATACGGTGACAGGTGGGCTGGGGCAGATTTCTGCAGCAACAAGTCACCACTTGTGAATTCTCCTTCTTCAGTCCCTCTCAGCAAAATGAAATTACATTTATTCATGTTCTGTTGACACAACAGTTTATCTGTTTTATTTTTCCTAATGCAGGTAGTAGGAATTTGCTCTACAAAGAAATTCTTCCAGCAGTACATAACGTGATAGAATTCCAAATGTCCCTCTGTTTGAGGATTTCAGGATTTGCCTTGCTCATGCAAGGGCATGGTGTGAAGCTGGGGATTCCTTTTGGGTTCTGATCTCAAGATGTGGCTTAGCAGCTCACAGGTTGGGAGCTGAAGCCAGTCCAGCAGTCGGTATCTGCTGCAAAAGCCATGCCCAAAGCTGGAGAATATTGGAGCAGCTACTCCCTGTCTGTCCCACCATGGCTGTACTGTCACCTGCACTGCAGCAGCCTGGCCCAAAGGTAGTTTGGGTGAGACTTCATGAACTGCAGTGCAACCTGTGGGAGTTGTTAGGCTTATCTTTATTCAGATAATTTTCATTCCTGTCTCTCTGTTTGCACTTTCCATACCAGGCTGGCTTTTTTATGACTTTTGGCAGGTACAGAGAAGGTTGGAAGTGCTAGTAATAAGAATGTCTGTACAATTCCACCTTGGATGTTATGAGATGGTTACAGATCTCGTGCTATTTTACACTCAATCCTTCAGTTCAGCATTATCCTCCTTGTCAGTTCAGCAATACTTGTTTTCTTTCCTTTATCCAATCTCTGGACTTACACCTCATTTATGGGCCAATGTTCAAACTCTACACTGATCTACTCCTGAGACTCTTCCACAGTCCTTTATCTGTCAGTTGTTATTTTACTACAAATAATACCAAATTTACCTTTATAAAGTGACAGCAGCATTATTATCTCTCTTGAACACACACATTTTAATCATGGGTTCTAACCATGGAGTGCAGATGGGTAAGCAGAGAACAGCACGTGCTGAAATAATGTATTCCTTGTTTAGTCACGACTCCCTCATTTTCTAAACTTTAGAAAGTCACAAGATGTAATTGTCTCCATGGAACTCCCTGTCCTCTAATTTATTTTAATTGATTACAGATCTGCTGTGTGCCGTGCTTCGCTAAGATAAAGATGCTTGGAGGCAGTTTTAGTTTCCAAAATGTGGAACTTCCAAGTACCTGAAACACAGTCAGGGACAGCCAGTGGCACCTATGGAATTATGCACACCCGTGTCCTTCCAAAAGGAATGGACACAGGGAAATCCAGGTGTGCACACGAGTTCTGGCACAAAAGAAGCCAATAACAGACCTTGCCAGTGCTCTGCAATCAAGCTCGCAGCCCAGACCAGGCTAGCTCGGGTCTCAAGTTCAGGCTTCCAGCACCAGATGGCTCTCACGCTCTGCACAACTCAAAAGGAGCTTCTTAGCTTACACCAAAGGTTTCCCAGCATCCCAGTCCCGTTCGCAGGGAGTTCCTGATGCCACCTAATCAGCACGAAGATCCAGAGACAGAGAATCCCTGGGACTGCCTGGAGATGAGGTGAGGGAATGTTTCACATCTGTTACACCTGGCTCAGTCTCTGTGTCCTCCCTTGCAAGTGCAGCCACAGAACAGAAAAAAAGATCTTAAGGATTGACAAGATTTCAGACCCTGACATTTCGTTCCTCACTGGGAATTAGTAAGAAAGGTTGTTCCTGGGGCAGGAGAAAATGGGACTTTGGCGTGGTCTGTCCTCTGGTCTGACAGGAGACAAGGTTGAGAATTTATCAGAAGCTGGAGAGGGCATACATTTGAAAGATTATTTAGGGGATGGTTCTCCATCCTGGGCCTCAAGCTTGTAAATTGCTGAGTCTAAGCTTATAAAACATTAAGTATGACCTTGTGCACCTGCAACGCCCAAAGCAAAAAAAAAAGCACATTATTACTTCAGGAACCAACTGGTTTGTTTCTTGTACAGTTTGTCCCACACTGCAGCACGTCAGGTCTTTGTGTGGAGCCCCCGGGGTTGGGGGGTTTGGGGGGGGGTGTGTGTGTGCTGTGTTGTCTGGATCCGGTTAACGTGCCTGGAAGAGTCCAAGACCTGCCAGCTGTTGGTGAAGTGGCACCAACAAGATTAAGAAAGAACCATAGGTGCTAAGAACCTTAGTACAAAGGATCTGTCACAGGTGTCAGAAGGCTTCTTAGATCCCCAGAGGGGCCAGATCTGATAAGTGTACTTAGACCACACCTAAGTCATTGGGACAGCGCGGTTTAGCCGATTAATTCCTTTCGCTACTAAACGCTAACGAGGGGAGGTGCAATCACGTTTTGTGTAACAGCATTTCCCAACGCTCTCCTCGGAGCGATAAGAAAGCTGAACCCTCTGTGCACCTCAGTCCTGGGGGGGTTTGACTGCACCACTGGCATTGACCAAGAGGGTGTCCCAATCCCCAGGCAATGAGGCTTTCACCAACATCCCTTATCGAGCTGGGCATCAAACGCCACTAAGGAGGATAAACCAAAAAGAACCTGATTTTACAGTTGGGTTGTGAATAAGCTTCTGGCAATGGAGGGAGGGGCAGCGGGGACGTTGGGAAATGAAAGTCCGCAGAGGGTTGTTGGATAAAATGAGGAATCAGTTTGGGCAGAGGGAATCAATCAGCGGCTTCTCAGAAATCACCAGTTATGAAGTTTCATCCTGTTTATTCTAAACAATTAAGAAACTGTTTCTAAAGCCAGGAATCAAGCCTGAGGTCTTTCCCATGCAGGTCATGGATTATGCACTCTGAAGCTCTGGGGTTCTCTGTGTTGAGTTTCATTTTAATATACAGTTTATTGTATTTTTTTTTAATTATTATTTAAGGAAAAAAGATTACACAGGCATTTTACCCACACTGCTATTTTTTCAGAATGAGAATCTGCTGCCTTCACAGTCTGAGCAGACTGCTAAAAACACACTGTTCCCTAAGGTGACATCACATGAGCTGAAAACCTTTGCTTTACAGATCTCTTTGTTTCAGGTTAAATCTTACCACTAATTATTTGTGAATGGAAAAATACGTTAGTTCCAGAGGAAGGCACAGATCCTAAAGGTCTCCACAGAAAGAGTGGGCTCCTGATGTCTGCTCAGTGCCAATAGCCCTGAAACCCTGAAGTCCCAGTGTAGTTTCCATCAGCTGGAATCGTGTTTCTACCTGGAATGACACCTGTATGTAACACATCCCGGGGGTGACAGAGACTGCAGCGCTGAGGGGCTCAACCAAGAGGCTGCTAAAAAAAATAAACAGAAACCAACTAAACACAAGAGTTGGTGCAGGAGAAGAGCCTTCAGGGGTGAGGCAAGACACAGCCCCCACATCAGACTGCAGCTGCCGCTGGCTCCACTGGACTCAGGGATGCAATGGCACGGCAGCGTCCAAAATCTGTCATCACGGGTGATGAAACGTGTTTGCAACACTGAACCTTGATTTCAATGGAAGGCTGAAGAAGTAAGGCATGGAGGCACAATAAAGCAACAGAGTGGCTCTGGAGGTGACTACCAAGAAAGGCTGGGGGCTCAGGTAATACAGATCTGCCTGTAATCAGGAACAGAACAAGCTTTTGTCTTCTAAACTTACACTGATCCATCCAGTGGTGGTGCTGCTGGGATGGGCTGGGCCTCAAAACACAGCCCTGTGTAGCTGTGAATATGAAAATCTGCTTGTGCAAGTCTCTCCCGTGACTAATTGCTACTGTCTGTTTAATTGTGTGGTTGGGTTGCCACATGTTTTCATCTTCCTATTGGCATTTTTAAGAGCTGGATTATGAGCTGTGAAGGGAACTGCTAATCCCATGCCTTTACCTTCAGGAATCCAAAAGCCTGAAAAAGGGGAGGGAGCCCACAGCTGGTTCCTCCCTGGGCTCCTACCAGCACACAGAGATGGAACTCCTGGCCATTCTTCTCTCTGCTTTGACTGTTTTTGTGGCAATAGCATTCTATTATGAACATTCCAAGGCAGAAATTCCTCATGAATTCAGTGAGCGCAGAAAGCTTTATGTTCTCCATTACTTGCTGAACTTTGCTTTTGGTCTGGTAAGTAAAACTTGATTAAAGCTGGAGGTTTGAATTTAATTTCTGTTACAGGGGTAATGGTTAGAATAAATGTTCAAATATAATCAGCTGGACTAATTTGGTGATGTGAGCAGATGGTGCTATCCAGCACCAAAGGAAATGTGGAAAATGAAATTCTGTGTAATTTCCAGTTTTTTCTGACAGCCTGTGTTTTAGCTTGTTGTTCCTGTTGCCTCAAGACGGTGCTGGAAGCCTTGGAAGGGAAGTGCACGGGGTTTGTGGAATTTCTGCTCTGTATCGCCCCGTGCTGACTTACAGAGGGAGCAATCAGATGATGTCTGTGACCTCTTCTACAACCCTGTCACTCTCCTCCTGGGCCGCCTGAGAGAGCTGCCACACTCACAGTCTTTTGCCTTTCAAAGAGCCTAAACGACTTTCTTTTTTGAGACAGTACACATCATTTATAAACTGACTTTCAGTGTCATTGTTTTTGGCACATTTTTGATCCTCCCTTGCTTTACATCCTGATTTCTCTTCACAGCTCGTACAGGGACTTGCACTTGGCGTTCTGTTTCATCAATCATCCTGTCCTGAATTAATTGTTGCCTCTCTCATCTTAAAAACACTTCTCCTGTGATACCTAAACCAAGCTTCTTTTCTTTTATTTGTCTTTTTGGCTTGTGCATGACACTTCACTTCAGTTCTATGTTCTAACTTTATTAATTTTTCCTTCCCTTTTCTGCTTCGTTGAGTTTTGTTTGCAGCCAGCCAGGGAGCTCCCAAGAAGGTGACTCACATCGTCTCTGGAGACCTGCCCCACCCAGGCCCCAACACTGCCACAATAGCAATGCAATAAAATAGGATAGTAATTCAAGTCAAATTTAATTTTCTTGCAAGTGTTACATAGTGTGTGAACTTCCAGATTTGGTAAAAGCTGTGTGATAACCCTTTGTCCATCAAAGTTTTGTCTTTGTGTAATTTGTTTGTCAAACTGCAGAACTTAGAAATTTACTGCTGGTTGATGTAGCTTTTAACTCTTGAACTTACAGTTTTGTATCCTTTTTGCTGGCCAGGCACAAGCAACTCAAAGGAGCAGAGAAAGACAAGGATATTAGCATGTAGTTAAACCAGAATTGAAATGCAAGTTCAAGTCGTGTAGCAACTCTTGCTTTTGCTGTTGGGCAAATTCTTATGCCAAAGTAGCCAAATCCTTTCAAGGGCTGATAATCCACGATGTCAAAACCTCGTGGAAAATTAAAGTTTACTGGTATATCCAGTCTTCAGCTGGGACAAAAGCCAACACAAAACACAGTGGAGAGAGAAGTGAGAAGGACTCCTATTTTTTCAGTATTTCCAAGACAAAGATGATCTTCATATTCTATACAAATAGGTTTAATCCTTGCTGTTACAAAAGTATTAGTGTGAAGAAAGAAAATACCAGGGGGAAATGGAAAATTAAAGAAAGAAAACTAAGATTAAAGAAATAGAACTATTTTCCCACACACATAAACCAGGAGTTCTGCAGAAGGAGTCAGTATGAGACTAAAACTTTGCCATAAGGTGATCCTTCCTGCATGTGGGATCAGGTCCTCAGATGGCTTAAAATAGGATACCTACATCGAATTTAACAGGACCACATTACTGAGCTACGTGAGGTCTGTGAAATGGGAGGTGAAAGCCACGAGGGTGGGTTTTTGGGATCCACGCAGACCTTTGCAAGTGCAGTCCTCGTTGCAGTGCATATGCACGAATAACGGCAACACAACTAATTAAGTGCTCGTCAGAGATGTCCTCTGGGGAAGGAGTGCAAAATGGAATCCAGTCTGGTGGGGACACTGGGGTAGTGCCTCATCCTTTCCACGTTGAGCAGGAATAGACCAGAGCAGCCTACAACTGAAACAGCTTAAAGCCATGGGATGCGATGAAGTCGACAAGCTCAGAGTGACATAAGAACCTTAGCCCAAGTGTTTAATTAAGAATCAGTGAGCTGTGAGAAGATCAAGCCAGGGTTCACAGCTATTCTTGGGCAGGAGGACAGCTGTGGTAAATGCTATGGAATTTTTTTTTTCCTGCAAGTTTAAAAGTAGTGGGAGCTTGGGAAACGAAATATTGCCCAGAGATAAAATGCTGTGACTACTCTCTCCTTAATTTTGCTCTGAAACACCTGACCAAGTGAAGTATTTGACACTTTCTTCTGTTTATTGTTAATAGCTGCTTTTTTTTCCTACTGAATTGACCATGGAGTTTTAATTTTTTTTTAATGATCAATCTCCAGGTTAGGTGGAAATTTGCACTAATTTGTGGTTTCTTTTATTAACAGGCAACATTTTTGGACAAAGTAGGTATCGTCTCAGAGGTTCACTTCCTCAGGGTTGTAATGGAGAATATTCCGCCACTGAAAGATAAACGCCTTCTTATCAAAGACGTAAGATTTGAAAGGGTTAAAGTAAGAATTTACCAGACAAAGACATCAAACACTAGCCAAAGAAGAGGAGTGCTTTATTTCCACGGAGGAGTTGGATGGTTAGGAAGCATCCGTAAGTAGCACAAAGAATATGAGCTGCAACTGCACACGGAGCCACGGAATCAGGGGGGCTGGAAGGGACCACAGTGCTCCCACCTCTCTGCTCCAGCAGGGTCATCCCAGGGCACACGGCACAGGATTGTGTCCTGACAGGTCTGGAATGCCTCCAGGGAGGGAGACTCCACACCCACCCCATCATGGAGTTTCTGATCTGATATGGTATTTCATAAACTGTAAAAAGAGTTAGTAGTTTAAGCCTTATAAATAACAAAATTAATTTCACAACAGCAGGATTGTTTTGTTTCTGTGCAGTAGGCATCATGTTAAATTGTCTTTTCTTGTGTCTCTGCAGTCTTCTCTGATCATTTTATTCCTTCCTCCTCATGCTTGTGAGGAAAGTTGAAAAATCTCATTAGAACTTTATTTCTTATTTTAAATCACCCACTTTGTGTTCACGCATGTGTTCAAGCTCCTGTGTGTGTATCCTGCTGTGGGTCCTTGTAGTGGCCAAGCAAGAACAAAACACATTTTGGTGTTTGAAATGGAAATGCCTGAGAGATGAGATGGCGCCTCATGTACAAGAAAAAATCTTGTGCTGGATTTAGCAGGAGTTGGTTTTTATTTAAAACAACTTCTCACCTTCAAAACCACTTTAGAAGTGGCAGAGGTGGTGCTGTCCATTAACTGAGTTTCCAAAGAAGGGGCCAAACCAATGCATCAGTGTAAATTCCGGGTTTCTTACTGGCAAGAAGATTCCCACAGATGTAAGGAAATGGTGAGCAATGCCCAGATTAGACAATGCCACGAGAAGGGAATCACAGTGTGACATCAGTCACAAAACAGAGATCAGAATTTCAAAAGATCAAGTTGTTTTTAAAGCAAGTCACAATCCCATGGCAATATTTTGTTTTCCAGGGGCCTACGAAAGAACGTGCCGCTATTTGGCCAGGAAGAGCAATTCAGTGGTGGTGTCTGTTGGGTGAGTGGAGTCAGACACACACTGGGAGCAATTTGTGCCTCCTCCTGGGTTTGTAAACATTTAGACAAGCTCCTTGTAAAGTACCTGCATGGGTTTCACCACTGCTAATTTCTCATGAGAAGAATTAGTCAACTAATCCCTACTTGTTTATTTGCAAATGAAATCCACTACAGTAATTTTGTAATTTGTAGCCACCACTGAGAGCTGAGGATGTTTTTGTTTTCTAGAGCCATATGCAAACCACCTTAAGCTGAAAGCCTGAAGTGTTGACTGTTTCTGTTATAAGCACACCCACCAAATACTCATTTTACTAGTTGAGAAAAAATGAGGGGATATCCACACTGAACTTGCAATCAACCTGAGATGAACATTAAAAGCATTCTCCCAGTGATTTGTAATGCATTTTTAAGAGAACCAGTTTATAAAAGTTCAGAAAAAGAGTTGATGTCTGGAAAATCGATTGCAATTTCATTAAATGCTATTTGCAAGCTAAACTACTTGAAGAACAATACCTCATTGATTCTATTTAAAGAATTCACCTTACAGAACACCAGTGTAAACCTTTCAGATTGTCATTATCAATTTTCTATGCTCATATTCTCTGACAGTGTGTTGGGAAATGTTCACTCCAATTTCTAACAGGAATTGCTGTAACCGATTCAGACACACCTGCCCTGACAGCTAATTCCAAAATAAGTCTGCATGTGCTTTTAGTCACCTAAAATGTAAATAGAGAAGTATTTGGTAAAGGTAGAACAGTGTTCTGTCTCTCCCAAACATGAACAGCAGCAAATAATACATCAACAGCACTAATTGGGATCAGTTCCATTGCTGTGATTATAATCTGAGGATATTTTCCTGTCTCCAGAAACAGGTGAATGACGTGATGCCAGGGGGCCCATTCGCTGGTTGTGACTCTGCTAAAACACTTTCACTCCTCTTTAGGTACCGCTTGGCTCCCGAGCACCCCTTCCCAGCCCAGTTTGAGGACTGTGTCACCGCCACCGTCCACTTCCTGAGGACTGCACAGGACCACGGAGTCGACCCCTCCCGTGTTGTCATCTGTGGGGACAGCAGTGGGGGGACACTCACTGCTGCTGTGGCCCAAGCGCTGGCAAACAGAAGGGATGTCCCAAAGCTGAGAGCACAAATCCTGATTTATCCTTTTCTCCAGAGTGTGGACTTTAATTTGCCTTCTTATCAGCAGAATGAGAAAGTCCCCATTCTGTTAAGGGAACGGACCGTGGTTCTGGGCTTGAAGTACATGAAAAAAGACTTGTCTATCATCCCAGAACTGTTTAAAGGTCGCCACGTTCCAGAAGATATGAGACCGAAGTATCAGAAGTGGGTGAGTCCTGACTACATCCCTCAAGAGTTTAAAACAAGAGGTTACAAACCGAGCCCAATGTATCCACCCTCAGAAGAGCTCTGTGCATATACCAAGGGTATTTTTGACCCTGTTTTTTCACCGCTCTTGGCTGAAGACAGTGTTGTTGCTCAGGTCCCTGAGACTTTCCTTGTGACCTGTGAGTTTGATGTGCTCAGAGATGATGGACTGCTGTACAAGAAACGATTAGAGGATCATGGGATAAAAGTGACCTGGTGCCACCTGCAGGAGGGATTCCATGGAACAGTGTTTGCAGCGACTTTAGGTTGGTCGATAGCATTCAAATCTGGAATTAAAGGCCTGGACAAGATAGTAAATTTTTTAAGATTGATGTAAAATTCGATTTCTTGATTTTCTTTCCTGATTCCTATCTTAATGCTTACAAAGATTTTTAAGAAAAAAACTATTTTCCTTTTCTTAAGTCATCACCTGCGATTTCTGCATTACATCTGTCTTCTTTTTATCTGATAATCTGATTTCCCAATGACCTTTGGTTAATTTTCTTCCAGGAGAGGCAAAATCAGGTGAACTTACATTTCCTTCCCCTACCACCTCTTCTTTTTCCTCTTGTAGCCATTAAAGATCCAGTCCACACAGCAAGGGGGTTGCAATGCAGTTTGGTTTAACGAAGTTCTGGTAATATTAAAACTCAAACCACATTTGAGGACAACTTGGGGCAGGTACCAGGGTATGCAACCAGTGTACAATGAGTATTGTCAGTGGTTTAGGAAAGCCTGTACCTGGTGAGAGCTGAATTTGAGACAAGCTTAAAGAATTTTGTGTTGTGAATACAGGAGGAGAAAATGTGAACATGGACATAAATGAAAGAAGGGGAAGGGGAAGGAAAGGAGACAAAAAGGGTTAGGCCTGAAACTACAGATGTTATAAGAAGTATTGGTTAAGGAAAACAACATCTACTGAAAAAATCATGCATATATGTCTTATATCTAGATAAAAGATACGTGGCAATATAAAGCAATATCAGTTCCTTTGCAAAGAGCTTGCATTGTTTAGGCCTGCACTGCCTGGTGCAGGAAGGACTTTCCCACAGGGGGACATTGTGAAGTGCCATCACAGACAAAGGACAATGGAGGAGAAAAAAAGTCCAAATCAAAGTTCACGTCAATCTTAAGCTGTTCACAACAAGAGATGTGTGATAAGTAAAACAATACAAAATAAAATGGCATAACAAAAGTGTAAGGTATTTTCTTAGAAATGTACTCAGCACTGTCAATAAATGTCAGTAAATGTTTTAATGATGCTGTTCTGAGGTGAATTTTTAACTGTACAAGAGTGTAATGGTTTCAGTTTTTATTATAGTCTTATATCCTGAATTATAATAATTTGTCATATCACTAGACTGCATTGTCCTAAATTCTTCAGTGAGTTATACTTGGAGGCATTATGCAAAAAATGGAAGCAGGGTGAGGATGCAATTTTACTAACAGTCAAAACTTCTGCCTGTCTTTGCTTAAATTAACACCTGGAACACTCCCCACACTGAAATTACTGTCACTCTTGTCAGGGAAATTTCCAGTTCTATCATTTCCAAATAATATTCTCTGTACCTGGTATTATTGTATATATTTCCTGCCCCCCTCTGGCTTATTTAATCTATAACCAAAAGCAAAGTGCTGCAGACAGTTACCTGAGGCAGGTGTTCTGACACAAGACACCCCACAACCGAGGCAAGGACCTTCTGCAATGATCTGCATGGCTGGGATTTATGTTCTGCATATGGGCAAACAAAGCCTCCCAGAGCAATATGAATGCCATTTAGTCACAGTCGCATAGAACAGTCAGGGAAAGGGAAATTTTACAGGGATCTTCCATATGACCTCTCTGAGTGAATACTATGTGAATAAGGAAAAGACCCAGAAAATCTTTCCAATCTTTCCCTGATTTCTAGGCACACACCTTCACTGACACTGCTGAACGCTGCCTGAGCAACCTGTGCCACTAATGCTGAGGTGACAGCAGTGGCACTTTGTCCATGAAGGGACAGACCAGTACATTCCTGACACTAAAATACAGATCCAGTCAGGCTAAGACAAAGGCTGACAACTGTCAAATCTCTCATGGGTATTACAACCCAAAGATGACATGCTGAAGATAATACAGATTTATTACTTTTTTTTTTAACCCAGAGAACTGCTGGGATATCGAGGAGTCTTTGCCTATGAAGAGCTTAGGAAAATGTGATCTTGAGAAATAAGTTTTCTTACATGGAGCAGTTACTTCCCATCTTGACAGAAACAATTAATTCCTTCCAGATGTAAGGTGAGTTGCCCCAGGTGATGATTCCCTCTGGAGTCTGCACCCTGAGTGAAGAGCATGCTGCTCTCCAGGCAGGAATGGGTGTGGACAAGGCTGGTCCATCCAGGGGTGTCAACCCCAAAACACATGGACACGAGCCACATTTCTTTTCTGGTCTCTAGACTTTGGCCCAAAGGCACTATATCACAAATAAGAGGATCCAGGAACAGATCAAGACACTGTCAAGATCTGGAAAGAAGTGAAATGCTGGAAAGCTCAGAGCAACTGGGAGGTCTTGATGCCCTGTGAGCAGCTCTGAGTTACAGGAAGATGTTGAAGGACACAAGGAAAGGGAAAGTGAGCGGCCCTGCATCGTTCCATCAGCAGATGTCAGCACACACCTGGGTTTGCAATTACCTGGCAAAGCTCCTTGTGCCCTGGGCACACAGGGTGAGGACCTGAAAGGCATCACCAAAGGCCAATCTGTGGCTTAGATTTAAATATTTTACTGAACCTCTTGTTATGCCTCCATAGCCTGAAGCTGCCTGTTTAATAACAGAGCACATTTTAAGCCATAACAACTTTTGATTACCTGTTCCAAACCAATCAAGTTTAGAGTGGTTTATTAAGAAGTCTACAACTGCAATTATCCTCTGCTTTGCTGTCTTCACATCACCTCTTTGTACCACTCTGGTTGAAAGTCACATACCACAGAAAGAATTTTTAAAATGAAGAGGCAATTAGCAAACATTCAAAATTTATTAGCTCTATTGTTTATAAATAATATTATTTACTTACAAGTGTTTAACACTATTTTCTGCCTATGATGCACATTGACTGTACTGCTTCTGAAATAAATGGGCATGGTCTTGTTAAGTGTGGCTGCTTTTATTGTTGTCAGTGTTCTTTCTCTGCCCACTACCCCAGTGATTCACTGTGCTGAATGCTGATACACGACACATGTCATATTTTTATTATTTTTTAATACAGTGCAGCATTTTACTGCAGTTTGTTAGCAGCTGTTTAGCCCGTGAGTCATTTGGAAGGGACAGACTTCAAAGAACAACTCCAGAGGAAGAGAGGAAGGGCTAAAATAAAGATCTGTGGCAGACTGAGTGAAAGATGGCTTTCAGTGTTAGTAGGAACAAAACACATAGGGAGTAACTACTAATTTGGGTGGGGAGATGGAGATAAGAAAAAGGGAGGACACCGAAAGGGAGGTGGGAGGCAGAGTAGATGAAGGACATGGATGAAGCAAATACACAGAACCTTTAAACAACAGTATGGCAGAGCATGTATTAAGCTGTAATTTCTTAAAGCTTCTTATTGTCACTGTAAAGGCCATATTAAATCCACCTCACAGATCAGAAGACTCAGGCTTACACCTATGGAGAGGTCTGAGATGCTTTCAGTGATTTGTTTACATAAAACCAAGAAAAGAAATGTGAGCTGAAGGGTGACAAGTTCCTCGCATGCTCTACTTGGCAAAACCAAAGTCAGTTAAATTACTCTACAGGGTCTAATTGTCCTATTAAATTACCTAGAGAAAATAATAATGGTAATTTTCAAAAGCCAGGCAAATTATATTTACCAGAGTGTTTCGTTTTGAAATGAACATTAAAAAAAAAAAAAAGTATCAGAAGCTATTTTTTCTGGGTTTATTTTTTTTTTAATACATTCTTTTTCCCTGTTTCCCTCCAATCAGTTATTAGGCCTGGCTGTACCTGATGGAATCACTAGCCCAGTCATCGCAGTGACTCCTTTACCACGCTTTAGTTACTCACTGCAGGATTTCCTGTGTTACACAGAGCAGCTCTGCAATACTCACCTAACTACAGGGTCACTGGGATAGGAAACAGCCTGCAAGCAAAAGGGGAATGTTTTGCAGTGTTCTGGACAAAAATTTGACAAGAAAACACATGACAGTCCCAGGACTCACCAGCACCAGCTCCGCTGACCATTCTGCCTTCCCTGGTGTTGGCTTCGGCAGCTGCTGCCTCTGCTGCTGAGAGCTGAGGGGAAAGTTGATGAGTTTTACACATTCTCAGCCTACAAAGCTGGGTGTGAAATATTTTTTTGATAATTTAACACCTCAAAAAACAATTGGGAGAAAAAAAACCCACCAAAAACCTCAGTGAGTGTTTTATAACAATGCCAGAGATTGACAGTGGTCACAGACATTCCTACCCATCCATCTGCAGGTACAGGAATGGCTGACCAGACTGGAACTAGCTGAAATATCTGGACTAAAAGGTACCAATATCATGACATAATTGTCAATATAAGCATCCCCAGAAGGACCAAGTAGCTCTCAGATCATGGGATTTGTTTGATTCCGGACAAACATGGACACTGTAGCAACAGGGCAGGGAGAACTCAGGTGCAGAGGTAGAACATGTTCTAAATGACCATGCTCTGAATATCCTGTAAGAGTAACATGTTAAGAGATTAAAACATTAAGATATTATTCTGAAACATTACTTCACCACCATTTCTTTAGCAACAGAAAGGCTGTAAAGCAGAGCTGAAAGATTTCTGTTCAGATTGCCACAACTGTACAACAGATTCCTACTGACGGCAACTGCCGGGGCATAGCATCAAAAAGCAAACAAACCAACCCAAACTGTCCCTTTGTAAATTTAATTTTAAATAAAAAAGATAGTAAGGAGATGTTCCTTCCCCTGTGTCAGATCCATTAAGGTTTCAAAACAGAGAGGGTGTCTGTGAGGTGTTTTGGTTTTGATTAAAGGTAATTAACTATTGACTCACTGAAAAGGTGAAGAAAAGTCTTGTTGCCAACACGGTGTCAGCAAGAGCTCAGAGAGCCCCAGCAGACAGATCTGTGCTCCTTGGTATGGAGCTTTCATAATGGGAGCTGACCCCTCCACATATCAGGAGTTTAACTGGCTTTGGTTGCCTTTAAAAGTTTGCTGCCACTGAAGGACTAAGTGCCCTGAGGAATTTATTATTCTTGATCAGAGGTGCTTTTGAAAGCACAAAAATTGCCTCCTCTGAGGATTCAAATACAAGAAATCATCAAGAAGGCTGAAACACTGTATTCCAAGGTGATCTCCATGTGGGAATTTATTTCAGGATATTTGGGTTGATGGCAGAGACATCAGCAAGAAGCACTTGGTAAGATCTGTGCTGTTCTGACAGGAATATTTGCGAGAACAAATAACAGAAACCTACTGGCTGTGCTGTAATATCACAACAGATAGAAACCATTTCTAGAACTAATAACCTGCAGCATCCCTGAGCTGCCCCAGCTGTGCTGCAGAGCCTGGGGAGAACAGCTGAGAAGTTCAGGACAGACTGAGTCCCGGCCACGGGGACCTGAACTTGGCTTCAGTACTCAACATAACTACCCACATCCTAAATTTATGTAAGGGAAAGGCTTCAGTCTCAGCACAGCTGATGACCTGCCTATTTCCCAATATCTCACACATCCTTATCCCACACATTGTGATCTTCACAAGCCAATGTTGTGCAAATCAGCTGGTGGTACTGCTTTGATTTAAATCAATATTTTGATTTAGCTAACAAAACTAAGGACTCATTCAGTTTTCAGACTGGAATTCCACTTTAAAAGCCAGGACACTACAAGGGTTTGTGAGCTGTAAATTTGAAGTAGTGTGGAAAATGGAATTCTAGTAAGAGAAATATAAACCAGAACAATTATTTCAGCAAACAACTGCCACCAACTGCAATCATCCCTCACCAATACAGCTGTATTCATAATGTCTCTACAGTGTACTACAAACAAGAATTACAATGAATATAAAACTCTGAGGGTGTAGGTAATGAAAAGCTTTTACCAGAAATAACAGTGTGCCTGGAGAGACCTTCCTGTATGTTAAAGCTTGCACTGATTTTATACACTGAGCAAATGTACTCTTACATAAAACCAAAATTAAAGCATGAGTGTGTCTGTGCATTCCCCTATGAAACAATTCATAAAAAAATGTGGATTTGAATATTTTTATTCTCAGAGAAGAATATATACACCTTGATGATAAGTGCAAGTAGCCCCATGTCACAAAAATTTAACGCTGCAAAACAGGAACATTTATCCATAATGAAACCAACAAACCAAATCCTCAACAAACCAAACAATCTTCAAATCAGGGCCCTCTGAATAACGATTTCTCCTTGTTAGTGAAGAGCTTATGGCATCAGTCAATTCCATAAGCTTTGAATCCCACCTTTTGCAAAGGGTTCATCCCCCCCACCTGCCCTCTCCTCACTGTCAGGAAGTGTTGCCAATAGTATCATTAGCAAAAGATGGGTGGAGAAAATTGCATTGCATTGTATTGCAACATTAATAAACTTTTATCCCTGCATATGACCTGAGCTCTTAGTCTCCTGTGAAGACACCTCAGGCACACTTGGAAACGAGGCTTAACACAGCAGAGATTTTTTAGTGTTCACTTCCACTGAAGTGAAATGGCATCTGTTTATACAACTTTAGCAATTATAGGAATGATTTACATTTCTCCTGTCCTGATACCAGCACTGTTTTTGGTGGGGGTGTTATATGATTTTTTCAATTCAGAACTGCCACCTGGGATTGACCAACCTCTAAAGCTCCGTTTTTTCCATGCCATGATGATTTCAGCCATGATCGCGGTAAGTCAACTTCCTTCAAACTGGGATTTCACTTTGCTTTGGGAAGGACAATTGGGAGATGGAAGATAATGGCTTAAAAAAGAAAAAAAAAAAAAAAAAGAGAAGCAATTCAGCCCCCTGAAGCCTGTAAGCACTGATATATGAACCAAAACATGTTACATTAACTCATAAAACTGATATGACTAATCCTAAAAGCTTCTTTGGATTTTTCAGTCAAACTGCAGCCACTTTTTGCTGGAAAACTGTTTCATATGACAATTTAAAGCAAGGATTTAGATGTATTCTGCAACTACTGAAGGGCATGTACATCTAATAATCCTGTCTGTTCAGGAGCAAGCCAACATTACTCCTCTTCTTCCAAATTCTTTCTTTCCAACAGGGAAAGGTTTTGCAGAAGGTGGGGATCTGCAATGATTTAACTGTATTGCGAGTACTGCTCGATGGAATACCCCCATGGAGAGACTCCAAACTGCTTATCAAAGATCTCAAAGTAGATGAGGTACCCCTGAGGATTTATCAGCCCAAAAGCCCACCCACTGGTAAAAGAAGAGGAATTCTGTATTTTCACGGAGGCGCTGGCACATTTGGGAGCATTAGTAAGAAATGGGCAAGTTTTATTTTTCAAGTCAAATCCAAACCTCTACGTTTTTACCTTCAGACATGTCAGTCAAGGTGTGCCCTGTCCTTCCCAATGACACCTGTCCTTGCAGTCTCAGTACTAACTGGAAAGTGTTTGTGGAATGAATAATGTCATGTTAAGGGGAGTCACAGCTCTGCTTCCTTTGGGCTACAGATCCAAGAGCCCCTCACTCAGCTGTCAGCAGAGGGACTCTGCTCTGCTAAGACTACTCTTATCCTACATAATATATGTAACATGGGTCCAAGGAAGAATTTAAAGAATACATTTTTAAAAAAAATAAATTTGTAAATACATTCCTATTCATGCAAACATGGAATCCAAAGGAAGGGAAATACAAATAATGAATGGGCAGGTTTGGGAAGTTTGATTCTTGTGGTGACACATGATCCTTGACATTTTTTCCAGAAAGGGAGACAATCCTTGTTGTCTCAGTAGCTGGGAGCTCAGTTCCTGACTGCTCTGGACCCCCTTCTGAGCAACCAAGCCTATGAGTGCTTTGTCTGGAAACCAAGGCCCTTGATAAGAAAATCTGGATTTCATGCCAGAAGGGACAATTTGTAAGGTTTAAATCCTTTACTGTTTCAAAGGGCATGTCTGCATTAGCACTGGGCAGACTTCAGTTTCCTGGTTCCTTCAGTACCCTGCAGGAACTCCCAATGCCTCAGGTCCCACTCTGCACTGGGCAGAAATAATCTCCCCTGGCTTCACTGCAGAGCATGTGAGGCTGGGTGGCATGTCAGGCTCTTTGTCTGGAGCTAGTTTGGGTGGCAGTGAGGACTCGAGAGATGAGCCCCTGTGATCTGAGTGAAAGGTGAATTCCTTTCACTGGAAGTAAAAAAAACACACCACCAGTTGCACAGTGAGTTGTTGTTCACATGCCATGGCTGAACGTAGGAGCCATACCCATCCACTGAGTGTGGGACCTGACCTTTGGCTTCAATTCCCCTTGGAACTTGATAATAGGAAAGCCACCAACATGATGACAAGCTTTCAAAAGGACTTGGGGAGTCTCCAGCCTAGGAGGCCTGAAGTCTGCAACCAGCAAATTAGCAGCAGCTACAGTGAGGAACAGAATCAGTGGGCAGATAAATATGGCTTATTTCTCAAAATCCATACAAATGGAAGGCATGCTTCATGCACAAATCATAGAATCCCAGAATGGTTTGGGTTGGAAGGGACCTTAAAGCTCATTTTGTTCTAGCCCCTGCCATGGGCAGGGATACCTTCCAGTAGCCCAGACTGCTCCAAGCCCCATCCAGCCTGGCCTTGGACACTTGCAGTGATGGGGCAGCCACAGTTTCAGACTTAATGTCCCCAAATGGAAGTAGTGAATACCAGGTTCAAAAGGAGCAAATACAAATGGCTCTTCACACCTTTGTGAGCAAGTGAGGGACCTACACAAAGCTGGTAATGTTAAAATCATGGGGTCAAGAAGTGGTTTGGGTAATTCAGAGCAGAACCGTTAACCAAGGCCACTGGGTGCAAAGACAGTTTCTGTCTCAGAGGAGTCCCCTGAGTCTTAAATTCCTGTATGCTCCTTATTACTTTATATTTGTCTTCAGCTTATGCTCTCCCCAGACACCTTTTGTTGACCACCAGGGGAGATGTGAGACCAGCCTAGACAGGTCTCTGGGTTTCCCCAGTATCACCATCCTTACGTGCTCTTGTGATGCCCTGACAGCCACAGAGCAACAACCAGAGAACATGTTAACATGTAAAGACCATACTGCAGAGCAGAAGTTCCTCACTGGTCTATATTTTCATTTCAGAAGGATATTTGATTTTCAAGTCATCATTTCTGATAAACTTTCTCTTTAGGAGCCTTTGAAAGAATATGCCGCTATATGGCCAAAAAATGCAACTCAGTGGTTGTGTCTGTTGGGTAAGTGTTACTTTTCCATAGAAGCATTTATGGGAATACAGCCTCTCAGTTGAAATATTTCTGAAAGATATGCTAAAAATATTTACTCTTTTGGATCATGCTTCCTCTTTTTCCCTTAATTTAGAATTTATTTAATTTAGAAGTATGCTTATAGGCAAAATAGCTGTAACAGCATTAGTTTGGTTTTCTAATCTACACTAGTTAAAAAAATGTAATCTTTAAAATCTAGGGAAAAAAGCCTTACATAACTTTCACAGCCATCAAAAACACCACAAATTCCACGTTTATAACTCTGTTGACAATAACCACGACATCTCTGACATTTCAGGTACCGTTTGGCCCCAGAACACCCATACCCAGGGCAGTATTCTGACTGTTTCAATGCCACGTTATACTTCATGAGGAATTTAGAAGAGTACCACGTGGATCCTGCTCTCATCATCATCAGTGGGGACAGCTGTGGAGCTAATTTTGCTACTGCTGTTTGCCGAATGCTGCTGAACAGTCGAGATCTGCCGAAAGTACGTGCTCAGGTCTTGCTTTACCCGGGACTGCAGGGGCTGGATTTTCAGCTGCCCTCCTACCAGCAGAACGCCTCAGTCCCCATTTTGTTTCGCAAGCTGGTTCTCTACTTCTGTTTTCGTTACCTTGACAAAGAACCCACATTTTTGGAAGATGTCATACACAACTGCCACGTTTGTGAGAGTATGAGGTGCCAGTATAAGAAATGGGTAAGTGCTGACCTCATTCCTGATGAGTTTAAGATTAGAGGCTACGTCCCCCCGACACCCCCGCCGTATAAACCTGAAGTCTACGAAGCTGTGAAGGAAATTTTAGCACTAACATTTTCCCCACTTTTAGCTGAAGATTCCATTATTTGCCAGCTGCCTGAGGCCTACATTGTGACCTGTGAGTTTGATGTGCTGAGGGATGATGGACTGTTATACAAGAAGCGACTGGAGGACAATGGTGTTCAGGTGACCTGGTACCATTCGGAGAGTGGCTTCCATGGAATTCTAGCCTTTTTTGGCTATGGGGTTTTTTCCTTTTTATCTGGAAAAAAGATAGTGGATAATCTGGTGAATTACATAAACAGTTTATAGAAGTATTTTTCAGAAGGCAGATGCAAGTCTGGCATTATCCTTGATGAATTTATACTTGGCAAAGAAAGTAAACGCTATTGATTGACGGTTTGGATTTTGACTGCATTTTGTACTTTCTAATTTCTGCCTCTGCAGTGACTCTCAAACAAATATTGAGATTATTTAAAGCACCACCATTCTAGAAAACACAGCAGTAAGACCGAGATGCAAAGGTGAGGCACATGGCCTATCCTGTTTCACTAAAACTCTGACAATTCCAGTATCTTTGCATGGCTGGCACTCACTGAAGGGAAGTGACAGGAGTCTTCCCAGGGAGTCTTCAACTGCCCAGAAATGCTGAAGACAACAACTGAGGTCTGCTCTGGGCCTGGGGAGACAGGAGATGTTTATGGTATCAGATGGAGAACTCACGTTCTACGAAGCTTTATAGCAGACAGTGGAATTGCAGCCATGAATTTAATTTCTAGGGTTAATCTGCACAAAGGCTGCTCTGGAAAAAGGGCATTCAAAAGGAAGGCTCCTGTCTGGAGCAGAAATCTTAAACTAGAATGAGTTTGATTTTGTCCGGAATCTGAGAAATAATGTTTCATTTTGGAACTTCATTCTTAAGCTGGAATCCCTGAACTTCAGTGAGGGTGTTAGGGAAGTGCAGAGCTGAGGCTTTTCTTTTCTGTAGCCTTTGTTTTTCTCTCAGGATTATCTTGTGCTCAAGGCTACCTGTTATGCTGTTTGTTGAAAAAGTTCTGAAGATCATGTAAAGAAGGTAGAGAAGCACAACATTATATTACCCGTGTTATCCCTGTAATGCTGTGGCGATTCTGTGATGCTTTCAACAACAAAAAATAAAAGCTAGCACTGCAAACATTTGTGTTACAAGAGTTAAGAGTTACATTTGCTGAACACATAATGACTGGTAAACCTGACTGAGCTTTGTGGTGAAAGGAACCACAAAACACGGGCAGGCAGAGACCACCAGCTTGCTGGTTCCACCTGGTTACATCTGTGCATAGTAATTGGCTTATTAAACCATTAAATTGGCTTATTATCATGGATATGATCTCATAACTGAGCAAACATAACATAAACTGAAAGTCTAGGAACGCTGCTGGGTGGACTGTTATTTTTTTAATGAACTTTTGCTGGGTTTAAACAAAATGTTACCCTCTACTTCAGAATATTTTATCGTGGCCATGTGCCTTGCTGAAAACACTCAACTTCCCACTGGGAAAAAATATGAAATTAATTTTTTATAAAGTTTTGTGACTAAAATGACACAGTACTTTCCCCTCATCACTTACAGTTTAAATTTAAAACAACAATAACAACAACAAAACCATTGCTGCCTAATAAACTTAGATTCTTACCTCTTTCCTTTCCCTGGGAATTTGCAATTTCAGTGCACTGATATCCTAATTGTTTGAAGAGTTGCAGACCTAGATTCACAATTAACTAATTCATTATCAAGCATCATTTAACGTATACCATCTCTACATTAGCACATTCCCATTCCTCAGCAAGGACAAGATAAAGTAGTTTGATTTGAAACTCTTTAATTACTGTTATCTTCATTTTATGCTGCACCTGTAGCACAGTGAGTTACTGAAGGTCACCCGCTACAAGGTCACCCAGTCATGGATCTGAACGTTCTGTGGCTTGTTTTTAACCATAGTCTTCTGCTGAAAGAAAACACAAGCACTAAAAAGAACTGATATTGGGGAAATGACATAATTTTCTAAGTGCACCTTTCCAAAGAGCACTGGGGGGGATGGATTTGGCCCTTTGCAGTGACAGTCACCACAGGCAGGTTCCCAGCTCTGAGGAAACTCTCCTTCAGGCGGGTGTTTTACAGTGTCACAAACTCAAAGCACATGAATGCCCTGTCTCCATTGTCCACCTCCAGCTAATTTAATATTAATGCAGTTCATTCTCCCATCTAGGGACTGGTTTCTTGCAAAAATCCCCAAATGATGCTGGCATAGATCTGTTAATGAATCCAGGACTTCCACCAGCTTATCTTTTGTGAGATAAGGGGAGCGAGGGAGAAAGAAAGGGGGAGAGGGAAAGATACCTGCTAATGTATTTGTAAAGGGGAGGAGAGGGGCTTTTACCAGAGCAAACAAAGAATCAGGAAGTTCCAAGCCAAATATACCTTTGGAAAGTCAAATCACAGACGTCTCAGATCACTGCTGTTCAGCAGAATGGCAGTGGTACTCACAGTGCTGGTGTTATTCTTAGCAGGTTTTGTGGCTGGGTTTATATTGGTGGTCATGGGGGTGATTAATTTTGATTTTTCCAACTCAGAAATTCCTCCTGGAGTGAGCCAGCCTGCAAAGCTCCGAATCATTCATATAATTTTAATAAGCACAGCTGTGGTGGTAAGTGAACCTGGTGGGATTTCTGGGGGAAGAACAGTGAACCTGTAGATTTTCAACTTAATGCAGTGCTTGAAGCCTGCCTGGAATTAATTTCCAGAGGGGAGAGCAGGGCATTGCTGTTGTGCTGCACGTTGTATTTAGCTCAGTTTTACTAAAGAAACTTTTAGCAGACTCCTGACACTGCTCTGCTCTAGGCCAGTCCTGCCCAGCTCTCCTAAATGCTGCCTAACACAAGTGTGGGAAAGTCTGACTGTGCTTCTGCCATGACTGGTGCTAACCCAGCAATGACTTGATTTGACCAAGAATGTTTGATGGGGAGTTATGTGTTTATTCTGTATATAAAATGAGAAACTGAACATTTCAAACTTGGTTTTGTGAAGGGGGTGTTTTGGTTGCACAAGTGGCAAAATGAGGTAACGTTGCCCAAGAGGAGCTGAAGGAATTCTGTCTGCCCTAAATACATTTATGTAACTCCTGCAGCAACTAAGCAGGGTTGGCTGATGGGAATGAGGGGCTCTGGCCAGCCCAGCTCCTCCAGGTGAACCAGCCTGGGAAGGTAACCAGTCCCCAAAAGCTGCACTGAACGTCTGGTGATCTCTGCTGGCAGAGGAGCTCTCTGAATCACAGGTATTTCCATGTGCTGACAGATGTACAGGTGCTCTTGTGACAGATGCTGTTAGATATGAGATAGCAGAGGCTATGCATATATTTAATATAATTAATGTAATTAATTTAATTAAACTCCTCCAAGAGGGACAAACTATTTAAAATTTAAACAAGAAAAAAAAAAAAGAAAAAAAACATTCTGTGTCAGAAATATTCTAGATTATAGTGGACCATAGGAAAAAATTCTAGACATACATTCTCATGCTTTGGCAGCACAGAGCTTGTAATTAGAAAGAGATTACTTCACCTAAGCAGCTGGAAAAGCCAGTTCTCTTCTGATTATCAATTCATTGCCTACTTGTACCCTAAACCAGCATTATGTGCTGCAATATAAACAACACAGGGTGAAAGAAAACAATCAAGAAGAATGTGAGAGTGAGATCAGGCATGGAAAACAGTATAAACAGCTGGAGTGACTGAAGAAAAGGCCTTTCATAGGTAAACATATGGAGTCATGACACTGTTCTGACAATCCATGCAAATGTGGATGTGTAGTAAGAAATATTCACAATAGAACATTGAATATTATGAACTTGATCCAAATCTTCCTAAGGAGCAAAGTACTGTTTTGGCATGGCTACAGAAAGTATTTCAAAACAGAGGCTACGCCTTTTTTTTTAATTATTTATGCAAAGTTATATTGGAGCATATTTGATTTGTATTCTTTAAATCTCCTCACGCCTGGCACAAATATCCCTGTGGCAGAAGTAGTTCATTCCTACTACATATCTCAGGGTCTTCTTGTCAGTACATTGAACACACCAGTGAGACTCTGTACGATAAAAATCAGCACCAGAATGATCACTTTTGCTCTGGTTTCACATCTTCTGGGGGACAAGGATAGAGTAACCCATGAAAGCCAATCTCCCTTTCAATGTTAGGTAAAGGACCCACTGAGAAAGCAGGGAGATCTGTCTCACCAGCCTGTTAGTGCTGCTTTGTCTGGGGTTCTTTCTGGTCTTTGTAACTCTCTCACAACCTCCCCTGATGCTGCTGTTACTTGTTCAGTTGTACTTTACCTGTACAACTACTCTGAATTTATTACTGCCCTAAAATTCATGACTGAGATACCCTGAGTTTACTCTCCACACAGTTCCTTTACTTTGGAAAATGCAGAATCTTTTGAGTGAACTCTCTGTTCTCTTTGCCTTTGAACAGGGAAAGATTTTGGAAAACATTGGCATCTGCACCCAGGTGAGCTTTGTCCGGTACATGCAAGGCAGAAGGAGCCCGGGAGCAGACCCAAAGCTCTTCATCAAGGATCTGTGGTTTGAGAAAGTGCCTGTACGGATTTACCAGCCTAAGGCTCCATCTGCCAGCCAAAGGAGAGGAGTTATGTTTTTCCATGGAGGAGGATGGATATTTGGAAGTATTGGTAAGATATCTAAAAGAAAACATATTGTAGTTTAGTTAAAGAAATACATAAATAAATAGTTAAGTTGGTTGTTGCTTGATCTGTAGCAGTTACAAACTTTATAACCACAGGTGCAATCTCCTAATTCTTGCTGCCAGAAGAAAGTATCTGCTGTGCTTCATGGAGTTTTCTTGCAGACCAGGACAATTATATGAGGGGAAAAAAATAATGAATGAGGGGGAACCAAAGATCTGAGGAGCTGTGTAGGAAGGGGGAGAGAAAAACAGAGAGTATTTTCTTCTTGCAATTCTTTGACTTATGTGATAGGCAACATCAGTACTCTGGGGAAAAAACCCAACCCAAAGCCACTCAAATCTGCTTCTTTCAGAGACCCACGAAAAGCTGTGTCGCTCTATCGCCAGAGAAGGTGACTCTGTGGTTGTATCTGTGGGGTGAGTCTCTGCTCCTGCTGGTTTTGAGGGATTATTTCCCACAGTGCAAATATCACTTTCTGTGTCCCCCAGTCACAGCAACATCCTTCCTTGGAGAAATGTCAGGGGGGTGATTTACAAATTTGCTCTGCTCTTCTTTGGAGCCACTGAAGATTGACTCGGGCTGTTTTCACTGTCTGACTGCACCACAAGTAATGCTCTGGGATATCTAGCCGATAAAATGAAGTTTTGGATCAATGTTTTCAAATTCCAAACTCAAAATCAATTGTAAACAGATAGTAAGCCATATGATCTCCTTAATCCTTACTCAAGGAAACCCTGCTTGATGCTTAGAGAAGCATGACATGAACGACAAGTTAATGCATCATTAAAATACTGGCATAACGATTCGAATTATGAGGATATAGTTACATAACTTTGCCTAATGAAGACATAAACCAGAAGCATTGCCACTTGCTCCTGACCCATAGAAAGCTAAAGCAGAAAATAACTAAATGATTGTCAGTAATACCTGCATATAGTTGGCAGCTGAGTACTCCTGTGTTGTTAAAAACCTGAGAGAGATCATGAGCAGATGATATCATAACAAAATAATTTGCACCACCCAGGCACAGTTTATTGATGATCAGCCTGTGGAGACAATGAACGTTCTGAGGTGATCAGGGTATTGCTGGTTGCAGGAACATTTAAAACTGGTATTTCCTTCTGTTAATTCGTTGTCTGTGTGTGTGTGTGTGGCCCAGGTACCGCCTGGCCCCCGAACACAAATACCCCGCTGCGTACGAGGACTGTCTGAACGCCACCCAGCACTTCCTGCAGCACCTGGAGCACTACGGCGTGGACCCTGCCCGTGTCACTGTCTGTGGGGACAGTGCTGGGGGCAACCTGGCAGCTGCTGTGAGCCAGACCCTTGCAGGCAGGTCAGACCTCCCCAAACTGCGTGCTCAGATCCTGCTCTACCCAACCCTTCAGGCCCTGGACTTCAATTTACCATCCTATCAACAGAATCGGGGAGTCCCTTTGTTATTCCGAGAACGTGCTGCTTTCTATGTATTACAGTACCTAAATGGGAATGCAATAAATCTGGAAGAGGTCTTGGAAGGTTCCCATATTCCTACAGACATCAAATTAAACTACCAAAAGTGGGTGAGTCCGGACAACATCCCTGCCAAATTTAAGCTCAGAGGCTACAAACCACGTGTGCTACTTGACTGTACAACTGAAGTTTTTGAGAAAGTGAAGAGGTTCTGTGAGCCCAACCTGTGCCCTCTGCTGGCTGAGGACTCAATAATTCAGCAGCTGCCGGAATCTTTCATCCTGACCTGCGAGTACGACGTGCTGCGGGACGACGGCTTGTTGTACAAGAAGAGGCTGGAGGACAACGGTGTTCGGGTGACCTGGTACCACCTCGAGGATGGATTCCACGGGATCATAAACTCATTTCATAGTGGCTGGTTGTCATTTCCATCCGGAAAAAGGGGTCTTGACAATATGATAAACTTTCTGAAAAGCTTATAGCAACGTTTTGTTTCGTTCCTGTAAGAATTACCAAATTACCGTGGTCTTTTATGCTTCTCAATTCCATATAAGAAGTTCAGATAGGACAATTTGTTAAAAAGCAGTGTGAACAATGTAAAAGGTATTTCAAGAGTACTATAAAGTTTCTTTTAGTGCTGTTTGAAGTATTCCATGCATAGTCTGCCTGTTTGGACTAGACACTTGCTATTCTCTCAGTAAATATAAAAAAATTTTCATTCAACAGCTGGTCTGAGCTATTTTATTCAGTTGTAATTGATGGTTCCATTATTCCTAGAAGGGTGTGTTTTGGCAAAGGAGAAAGGCACTGACACTGCAGGGCTGTGATGCAGAGCCTGTGCTCTATGCTACATGTAGCACCTAAGATTCCCAGTCACCAACTTGCAGAAGATGTCTGTGGGTGGGTAACTGGTATTTTAGACTCAAAAAAAAAAATGAAGTTACAGCTGCAACTGTCCCCAACAGAGGAAATGTTGTGTTTTCCTATGTTTATCAAACATATGAGTATGCTGAAAAACTTGTGCTTAAATAGAATCCTAGAATCAGGGAATGGTCTGGGCTGGAAGGAACATTAAAGCTCATCTCATTCCAAGCCCCTGCCGTGGGCAGAGACACCTTCCACTAGACCAGGTTGCTCAAAACCCCAAAATACTCTAACAACAAAATAAGACTGATGTATTTACTTTTGCAGAGCACATTAGTTATGTGTTGTGTTCCCCCCGCACAGTGTTAGTTCCCATTCTCTTTTCTAAATATCCTCATTAAAACTGTATATTCCAACCTACTTAAAGCATGCCCACAATGCAGGAAGCACTATGTCGTGCCTGAGGATCAGCTACACGAGACAATTCAACCTCCACATTCGCTGGCTCTGCTTGTGAATACACGTCATAAACTAGAGCTTCGTGCAGGACTCAGCTGCTGCCTCTGAACACTCACTCTGACCATCCACACTCCAAGGATTCTCTATAGAATACCAGGCCCTTTATCAATCCCACAATTACGATAAAGATAAACAGGATATTAAGCACATTGACTCTTAACCAATGTGGTGAGTGCCATCCCGTTGCACAACATCTCCAAGGACTTTAAAGTGTGTGACACCTGCCACATCTCTTGGAACAGGGACAGCTCAAGGGCTTAGGTCACTTCAGAAAGCCAAACCAAAGAAAGGCATATTTGTATACGTGAAATGCCATTTTTGAATCTACTGCCAGTGATACTGCTGGTGATTGTTGCTGTTTCATTCATGTTGGCGATCAGGACAACAATTCAAACTCGCTATGCCCATTGCAGCATCCCTCCTGGAGTGAGCCATCCTGGAAAACTTCGAGTTCTGCTCACTTCTATGATTCTTACGACTACTCTGGTGAGTAATCCTGCCATGATTTCTGTCATATATATGTGTAAACACCTGAGTCGTCCTGGCTGCATCAAGGCTTAACCGATGACTTTTATTTTTGGGGGGCTTACTTGAGAGGACAATTTTTCGTAAAATCATTTCTGTTAGACCTCAGATTGAGTTTCAGCCAGATTTTCCCTAATACATAGGGATTAAATCAACCATAAGTGCCCAAGCTTTATCAGCTGAGCTTCCCTAATTAAATTTAAAATCAAATATTTATAAAAAGTGAGATTACTTTGATTTCCACTTTAGCTAAGCACACATGATGTTTTTAGGCCATTCTTGGGGCTTTCCAGTGAGAAGGATGGATGGGTAATGGAAGTACCAGTAATGGAAGGCTGGGTGCTTTTTAAGGAGATGAAAACAAGAACCCAGGAAACCTCAGAGGGATGAGAGACACCTGGGCTGTACGACTGGGGTGAAGCTGTCGGACGTGATGAGGCAGAGATGGAAACTCCTTTTCCCTGCCCTGAGACATTTTGCCTGACAGTGGGAGTGGGATGCGAGGGCCTACCTGTTCACCGGGTGCCTCATGGCTCCATCTCCCCCGCTGCCTTCTGGAGGGGCAAAGCAGGGAGAGCCCCGTCAACATACATGACACTCTGGTGCCCCTCACCAGCTGCCCCTCATTATCTGCCCCTCATTATCTGCTCCTCACCATCTGCCCCTCACCATCTGCCCCTCAGCAGTTCCCCCTCAGGGCTTTCTGCCCGTTGGGGTGGCAGGCATGAGGTCTCTCTCCCCTGGCTCATCCCGGCTCTCCTCTCAGCACCACACGGCCTGTGGGAACGCTCCTCATCAGGAGTCCGTTCCACAGACAGAATTTCAAGGGGACTGTCTTAATTTTCCCCCCTCCCTCATCGTGTAACAGTGCAGACACAGCCCACAGTAAGGTCCATGTGTCGCCATAGTGGCACCACACAGAACGAAGGAATACTTTCAGTATGTTGAGAACTAACTAATAAACCAACTTGGAAAGTGGTGATTCAGTGATCTGTTTAATTAGATGTAATCACTCTATTACGTTGTACAAGAAGAGGTTGGAGGACAATGGTGGTTGGGTGATCTGGTACCACCTTGAGGATGCATTTAATGGAATCATAAACTCATTTGATACTGACTGCTTGTCATTTCCATCTGGGAAAAGGACATCGGACAAAACCGTTGCATTCATAAAAGGCCTGGAAAAACAGCTCTTCCTCTTTATGTTTCTCCCATTCACGTCTCTGTTTAGGCTCCCAAACCTCAGGTAGTGATTGTCCGCAAAAATGTGGCATGCTTTGATGTGTAAAATACTAATTCTGATATCCATGAACTGCAAATTACCACTGGTCTTTTCCTCATAAGACTCCTGCCAGTTCAGTCTTTAAGGGTTGAATATCTTCCATTTGCTGTGTTTTCTTTGAAATTGGCATCTGATTGACTCATTGTCTTTAATTCCCAAATTATTTACTTCTATATAAATAATCTGTGAGGAATTATATGGATTAAATCCTGTAAATTACAGTGGATCAGGATCTTTGTGATGTCCATTTGGTAAGCTCCAAAGCATGACTTCATTTAAGAAGTACAAAGCTAAGTAGATAGTGAGCTGGAGGGAAGAGTTAGAGGCAAACTGTGGATAAACAGGCAGAGATCAAGGTCTCAGTGAGGAGATTAATATATTCCATGCTGCAAGAGTAGCAGTGTGAGGACATAGTTGATTGGGGACACCTTGGTGGAGGCAAGTAAGGGCTATCCTAACTTTGAAATAATTGTAGCCCTACAAACCCCTATTTAATGCTGGGATGTCTCCACTACGCCCACTTAGGGCAGGAAATACTGTTGAGATGAAATGCTGACAGCAGGTTTTAGAAAGACAGAAAGGATGAGTGACCTGGGCTCCTGATCTGCGTGTACTGAAAGGTTCAGCTTGAAGAGAGACAAAATATGAACCAAAACGTTTTCCTGTTCTTCCAGACTGTGTTCCCCAGTATTACTGTTTTCTAGAATTTGTGCTGTGATTGTGTGCTTGAACTTGTGGATCTCTGCTTTCTCCATGGCTTGACAAGGCAGTGTATTCCTTGACATGATGCTTCATTACACCCTGCTGATGAAAGCACAGAAGAACAGCAGGGAGCACACTCATAACAGCCAGAGGACGTGAAAATCTCAGAATTGTTAGGGTTGGAAGGGCCCTCTGAAGGTCATTCAGTCCAAGGCAGGGTCACCTGGAGCAGGTGACACAGGAACGCGCCCAGGTGGGTTTGGAATGCTTCCAGAGGGGGAGACTTTACACCCTCCCTGGGCAGCTGTTCCAGTGCTCTGCCACCCTCAACGCGCAGAAGTTCTTCCTGACGTGGAGGCGAAACTTCTTGTGATTTGGTTTATTGTCCCTCAGGGGAAGAAAAAACAAACCCAATCCCACAAGGCCGAGGAGATCAGCCCTTTCCACAAGCAACCCCAGACGCTGCCTCCCCTCCGCGTTTCCCCGCACAGGGCCAGCCCTCCGTGGGGCCGGAGCCGAGGCGCGGGAGGGAGGCGGGGGGCGGCGGGTCCGCTCCCGCACCGCGCGCGGGTCACGCCGGGCCCTCCCTGAACCGAGATTACCCGGCCGGCGCCTCCGGCCGTTCCGCGCGGCTCCCCCCCGGCCGCGGCCGCACCATGACCCCTGCGCCGGCTTTGCGGAGCGGCCGCACTCGGCCCGTGACGGGGCCGCGGCTCTGCCGAGCGGGGCGGGCGGCGCAGCCGGGGGAGCCCCGCGGGGCCGCGGCCGGGCCATGGCGCTGCTGCCCGCGCTGCTGCTGCTGCTCCTGCCCCTGGCGGCGCTGGCGGCGGCCGCCCTGCTGCTCGGCCTGCCCAGCTACGACATCCCGCCCGGGGTGAACCAGCCGGCCAAGCTGCGCCTGGTGCTCACCGTCCTGCTGGGCACCGCCGCCCTGGTGAGTCGCGGTTCGCAGGGTCGGGGGGGTGCGGGAGGGGGAGCGGTTCGGGGGCACCCCCGAGGCGCTGCGGGGGTTGGCGGGGCTGCAACGGTTGCGCTTAAACACGGAGAGCCTGGACCGGGATCGGCCGGTCCTCCCCGCCCGCTCCGTGGGATGCTGCAGGCGCCGCATCGCGGGGTGGTGCTGCGGGGAGCACCCCCGGGCGGGTTCTGCCCCGGCCACCCCGCCTTGGGTTCTGCCAAGAGCACCCCCGGGCGGTTTTTGCCTGCCTCGGGCACCCCCCCGGCGGGTTCTGCCCCCCACGCACCTCCCATCGGGTTCTGCCCCGAGCATCCCCACTCGAGGATGCTGCCCCGGGCATCCCCGGTCGCGACGCTGCTCTTGTCGCGGGCAGGCGCCGTTCGGGAACGCGCCGGGCTGTGCTAGCGGTGGTTGCCATCGCAGCCCCGATTTGAGGGTTGAGTGGGGTTCTCCTGATAACTGCCCGCACCTTTAGGCGAGATCACCTTGCACAAGGAAAGCTGCAGCCCTTCAGCTGCTCCTGCCATGGCTCTGACATTTATGGCACACAATCCGGTTAGGGCTGCTTTACTTAATCCCTGGTCTCCCTTTGGCAGCATTGCATAAACGGCCTTAGAGCCCTCCTCAGCTCTGGTGCTGTCACTCGCGCTTGTCTTTGAATTTCTTAAAATCTTCAGTTTCCTCCGTCGCTCCTTTTGCCGCAGCATCACCCCTGCTATCACACAGACTTTGTTCTCCTCCACACAGGTGTTTAAACCATTTACATCCTTTTTAAATTTACTGACAAAGCTGCCCAGCTCTCCTAAACCTTCACTATTTTTAATGCCCAATGAGTCTATCTTTACCCACTAGCAGGTGACAAGGGAACGGATAAAGACAGACTCATTGGGCATTAAAAATAGGGATCTTGTTTAGCCAGTGAACAGTGTAACAGTTTATGTGTTTGTTCGCCAGCTTCTTGTTTGTTCACTTATTACATCAGATTTATATTCTAGCTTGCAAGAGCATTGCAAGAGCATTGGGAAAGCAAGCAGCTTCATTTCGTTCAGCAGATCTGTTGTGCAAATAAAAAAAGCAGTAACTAACTTTCACAACACAGCTCAGCACTTTAGATTTGCAAATTCACTGAGTTTTCTGGTCTAATTCATGAATATCAGTTTCTGTGATGAGGAACCGATTCTACATATGATAGTTGATTGCTGTTACCAAGCATAAATGAAACAAGAACGAGCACAAAGGTGTGCAGGACAATACTGACAGTTAAAATGTGTACTGCAAGACAACCAGTTTGGCTGACCTTTACAGAATTTCTGATGTGACATTACAATGACATTGGAGCTGAGTTGTACAAGTAAATTTTTTTACAGACTGTAGGATGTGGGAACTTGGGAAAGTTTGGTTTTTTTCTGAATCAGAGCTCTGTATAATATCCCTCAAATACCGTTTGATGTATGATGCAGAGCTTTTATACCTTGCCTAAGTCAAGACTTTTAAAGATGCCTTAATCTCTTTCACCTTTAACAGGGAAGGATTTTGGAGAAGACTGGGCTTTGCAGCCAAATCACTTTTGGCCGATATGTGCGACAGGGACGGAAACTGGGGCTGGATCCAAAGCTCTTCATCCAGGATCTGCGGTTTAATGAAGTACCTGTGAGGGTTTATCAGCCTAAAGCTACCTCTGATGGGCGAAGGAGAGGCATCCTCTTTTTTCATGGAGGAGGCTGGGTATTTGGAAGCCTTGGTAAGATCCTTGCTGGAGGAATCGTAGTAAAGTCTTTTTGCAAAATTGAAATAAGCCTGTGATTTGGGAGGAAGTCGGCAGCCTTTCTGGAATGGGCATTCCCTAGGCTGTCTCAAAGATGAGGGCAATAGCAAAGCACTAATGACAGTATTTCTTTTCCAGATACCTATGAAAAGGTGTGTCGCTACCTCTCCAGGGAGAGTGAATCGGTGGTTGTGTCTGTGCAGTAAGTGAACCCTACCCAGTTCTGTTGCTGGGAGATTCTTGTTGCTGTGGTGTCACCAGCAGAGCTGCACTGGTTTTGGAGATGCTCCTTTTTGTCAGGGAAATTTCTGTAGAAGTCAATGAAGTCCATAGAGAGAGATAATGGAGATTTCCCAGCCCTTAACTGCTCGTGCCCAGGGATGCTCAGGAAAGATACATATGGAAATATTTGGCACAGTAAGGAAATATATAAAAGCCAATCAAAAACTTGGATGAAAATATCATCTTTGTGCTGAACATGTGAACATTAAATAAGACCCTCCAAGCAACTGGGATCTATAGGAAAAGAGAGAATAATCACATGTGTTCCTCCCATTTTAAGACAGGATGCAGAGGCACAAAATGATTAAATTATCTTGTCAAGAGTACAGAGGAGGTTTTGAGCGTGACTAAGACTTTGCACAATTCTTTGGTCAGACCCTTAATGAGAGGCAATCCTACTTCAGTGAGTCCTTGTGACTGAACACACAATTTACAGCTTATGTGCAGTCACAAACTGAGGAGTGCCTGCTCAGGAGGTGATGTGGAACAAGAGCATCCCAAAGTGATAGGGCTGAAGGGCAGCAACATGGCACCATTTCCTGATTGCTACTAACAACATTTCCTTCTCTTACACTCGTCTCTCTGTGTGTCCCAGGTACCGCCTGGCCCCCGAACACAAATACCCCGCTGCGTACGAGGACTGTCTGAACGCCACCCAGCACTTCCTGCAGCACCTGGAGCACTACGGCGTGGACCCTGCCCGTGTCACTGTCTGTGGGGACAGTGCTGGGGGCAACCTGGCAGCTGCTGTGAGCCAGACCCTTGCAGGCAGGTCAGACTTCCCCAAACTGCGTGCTCAGATCCTGCTCTACCCTGGCCTGCAGGCCCTGGACTTCAATTTACCATCTTACCATCAAAACCGAGGAGTCCCCTTATTATTCCGAGAACGTGCTGCTTTCTTTGCTTTGCTGTACCTCAATGGGGATGCACTGCACATGCAAGAGGTCTTGGAGGGCTCTCACATTCCTCCAGACATGAGGCTGAAGTACACGAAGTGGGTGAGTCCGGACAACATCCCTGAGAAATTCAAGGTCAGAGGCGTGAGGCCACTGAGGCCCACTGATTTTATAGCTGAAGTTTATGAGACGGTGAAGAGATTCTGTGAGCCCAACCTGTGCCCTCTGTTGGCTGAAGACTCTGTTGTTCAGCAGCTGCCGGAATCTTTCATCCTGACCTGCGAGTACGACGTGCTGCGGGACGACGGCTTGTTGTACAAGAAGAGGCTGGAGGACAACGGTGTCCGTGTGACCTGGTACCACCTCGAGGATGGATTCCACGGGATCATAAGCCTCTATGATTATTGTGGTTTCTCATTTCCATCTGGGAAAAGGGGATTGGACAGCGTTGTTAACTTCCTGAAAAGCTTATAGTAAACATCTTAGATTCCATGAGTCTGTTCATGCCTCAAACCTAGGGAAATATCTTTTTAGGATATTTAATATCAGGCGATGGGTAGTCAGTCAAGGGCAGTCATTAAGAATGATAAACAAAGCTCATCAGAACCTCATTCCAGCTGTTAGTTGGAACGTGGAATATGCAAACCTTATACAAGCCTGTACCATGCTGCAAGCCCTTATCTTTAGCTCTGTCAGTGAAGGAGGATGGTACTTGGAGTGGACATCCTGGTCTGTACCAGCTGTTTAAAATAAAATGTGTGCGTATGAAGAGAAACTGTGTCTTAGCAGGTACGTGTGGTGTGTTGGTGCAGAGGAGTTCTGAGCTCTGTTAGATCAAAACAACCCACCTCAGCTGACTTTAGTGGGTTAGAAGGCACTGTTTTGGTCAACAATAAATATGCTGCAGCCTAAAACATGGTCACTGTCACTGTGGGGATAACAAACAAATGGGTCCATGGCAGCTCCACACATCACACACTTTTCTCAGCACACAGGCAGGACTGGAGCCCCTTTCTGTCCCAGTTCTAGCACTGGAACACTGGGTAATGTTTCACCACATAACTTGAAGGGTGGTTCCAACAGCCAGGGAGGGTAGTGCTGGTGAGGCAAAGAAATATGTTTGCATCACAAAAAGATGGATGGGATTGGTGGAAGATTGAACCCAAATACTCCACTACAGTTCTCATTGAAAACTGTCTGGAGAAGAGGACAGGAGGAAGACTGGGAAAGAAAAAGGGGAAGATCAGCAAGGTGGGAGCAGGAAACAGTGCTGTGGGGGTAGTACATGGCTGCAGCCATCAGCTGGAGTCTGTTTATGATCTGCCATTCCTCTCCCTAAGCCAGGGCAATTAAAAATGCCATGGCCCTTCTCAGGGCAGTCCCTTGAGGCTGTTATACCACTTACATACAACTGTTCAGCAACACAGACAATACCAACATCATGCAAGAGAGGCTTCATTAATCCTCCAGAATTTAATACTTCTCATAACTTATATCAGAGGGTCTTTAATAACTTGGATGTTGGTTTCATTTGCTTCTGGAAACAACAGCATCTTTGCTGGCAGAGCTGCTCCATGGTTTTCATGCCCTGCCTAAGAGCTCAGCAGAATTTTGTCATTAGACATTTAACTTTGTCAAAACATGCCAGCTAGGTTCAATATTGGAGCTGTTCAGGCAAATCCTCCTGACTCTGCTAAAATTACTTCCTTTAGTTGTTTTTTTCCTGGAGCAAGATGCCAGACTGTACTGCAGAGCCTGGCTGCTGCAGCAGAAATAGGACCAAAGGAGGAACACCAAGTTAATTCATTCTTTTCAGATGCTGGTGTGGCAGGTAAAAGTATTTAACACCAAGCCACAGCTAATTTTTCAAGGACTGTACAGTATTTATGCTTATATATTTATTTGTAGTTAACAACTATAAATAATAATGTATAAATAGAAATATTTTATATGTCTTATACTAAGGAACCAATCCAGATTTTTACACTGGCTGTTATACCAGCTGACTTTAACAGCTGAGACAAAGTACATAACCCAGACTTCTTCCCAAAAAAGTGCTTTTTAGATGCACAGGAGCACTAGGACAGAGCTGCTGTGATGACTGGGCTGCCTTAGCTATACTGAATTTTGTGTATTTTATGTCTATAAAAGACACTATGAAACTCAGCAGCAGCTTATACAGGAGAGTCTTCATCTGCTCACAACCCAAAGGAGAGCCACGATGGAGAAATTTGAGGTAAGGAAAAGAAAACTCCAGTGTGGGGGCTGTGTGTGCCAACATTCCAGACAGGGATGATCTGTGACTAATACTTAAATCCTATTTTATATATCCTTAAACAACTATGTGTAATGGAAGGCACTGCAGCTTCCTGGGCATTCCCAGGCTGCAGAGCTCCCCTGTAGGTTGGATTCCAGAGGGATGCCTTCCCAGGCAGACAAACAGCACACACTGCTTGGTACCCTCTGGATGCTCCCCAAGTCTCTGCCTGGAGGGTGACCAGAGCACACGAGAACCAGTGTGTTACCACCAGCTGGGACTGGGTACTGTGTCTTCAGGGCCCTCCCCGAGCTCTGATAGGAGCTTGGTGGTAAAATAGGATTATTTGAATCAGCACAGCACCTCCAATTTATATAAAAACCCTGTGCTTCAGTGAGGCCCAGATCCTTCACAATATTTTTCCCACAAGTGTCATCTACTAGAACATCCCTTCCACTGAGGTGCCTCAACACCCCCAAATATTATCACTGTCTCCAGACAGACAGCTGGAAGGTCGGATATGCAATGCTACTGCACTACAAAACACTTAAGCAGCACAAGACAATCAGCTTTTCATTTTCAGCCTTCTTAAATGTGTCTGCAAATCCGTGATGCGCGTGTGGAAATCAGACTAATCAGATCTCATGACATGCAGATGCAGTTGCTTAAGTTAACTGGAAATTTACTTTGCTTGAAATGCAAATGCCCTTATTTTCATGGATTAAATGATAAGTAAAAGTAATACAAGGACTGACAATTGTTGTGATATCGCTGGCAGTACAGTCAGACTCAAAAGCACCCCGAGCCACCTGAATGCTGTGCACAAACAGCTTGATTTCATCATTTGCATCTCACTTCACAGCCTGGCACCGCAGCATTTCTTCACCCATGACAAGGAACAAAGAAACGAAAATTTAGTACTGGAGTATGACAATAACTGCAGTAAACACAGTTACAACCTGAGCTGCCTCCCCTCCAGAGCTGGAGTTGGCCTGGACTCCTCAGAAATCAGATTTCCCCATTCTCAGTAGTTTTTGGAATTATTAATTCAATCAGACGGGCCAATGGTCAATATATGGATTTAGAGCCTGGAACCTCTTTCTGTTTCAATTCCCAAAATGGATCTTGTGGTTACCTTTGGCTACTTTCTTAGTCAGGAGCTTATTTTTTGGATTGATAAAGTGGAAATGTCCATACAATACTCAATCACCACAGGAAGCAGTGAAGGAGAGTGTCAATGGGCAGATTTCTCTCCCCTTTTCAATACCAGCTGAAGGCAAGGAGAGCTGTGGGATACAAGTAGCAGGGGAATTCATGGAGTATTATGATGTTTCTGAATTTAAGTGAAATGTAAAGCTGTGCTAATTTTTTAAATATCTACCAGAGAGGCTATACTCAGTCAGGACTCCTGGTTGATGCCATTACTGTGGTTCCTGTAGATATCTAACAGTGATTTTCCAGCCAGAGGAAGACACACATGCCCTGGCAACAGAAAGATCTGTTTTGCCCTTACTCTGCTGTGAAAACAGTAAAAACAATCCCCTATAACAACTGTGGAGTAGAAACACCAGGACCAAAAATTGAATTCCATAATTTCTAACATTTCATCCTGTCTCAGAACCACCCACCAGCTCTGGGCTTCTCGAGCACCTGATGAGAAACTGCACAAGAAAGAAGCAGAGTCCAGAGCAGTGTCTGGACCAATTCCTGTGAAAGCCCAACAACTTCTGCTTTTGCTTCTTGCCAGCTGAGACAACCAGCTAAGAACTCTCCCTCCCAGCCAGGGACATCTTCCCCCAAAATCTTGTAGAATCCTGGCCTGTAAAGGGGGTCAGAATATCTGTAAGGCTTTGGCCAACTGCTGAGAGACAGAACAGCCAGGGACAACCCTGTGTAAACTGCTTAGGGTGATCTTAAGCACTGCTTAATATAGACTGTTGTGTGAGCTGTGCCATGCAGAAGGGATGAGAATTAGGTTATACAGGCACAGAGCTTTTTACTAGTTAGAACAAGTTGCTGGATTACATCCTGACCTGCAGGTGGCCAGGAATATTTCAGAAGATATGAAACCACAGAAAACAAATTTTTTTGTCTTTTGGTTTTTAGTCAATGAATAGTTGCAGTAAGGAAACAAAAAACCCCAAAATTGGGATTGAACCTGAAAGGACATGAACCTCTTAATTGCTTTTTCCTTTGTTTTGTCATTTTTTCACAGCTTGCTGTGCTTTTTTATTTTTTTTGAAGAAAGAGCAGAAAAGAACCTTGTGTTATCCCATAATATGCCCGAAACCTCCAAGAATAAAGCAAACATATGAAATAGCTGCATATCCAAGGCCAAGGTGAAGCAAGGTTCCTCCCGGTGCAGGAAGGAGGCAGACCTTGATTGCCCTTGGCTTTACACACAGAACAGCACTTAAGGGCAGATAAGCTGCAAAGTAAACTCCATTAGCCGACCTTGAATTACCAAACTGTAAACATGGAGGGAATAGCTCCGGGTGGCCTTTCCAGCCCGGGATAGGCCACCCTGAGACCTCATTCCTTTAAGAAACGACCTGTGTAAAAAGTGCTGGCAGAGGCCCAAATTCTTATTGCCCCAAAGTGTAACTTCTGCATTGAAATCACGTCGGGTCCAGAGCAGAGATCTGCAGAGCTCTTGGTCTGAGGCTCAACAATAAACCTTCAGCAAGTTAAAGGCTTAGATTCAATATCTCTGGAATTGCTTCAGTGCAATTCATCATATTTTTTTTTGCTCAGGATTAGCAATATCAGAGTTATTTTTAGGAAGAAGATAAAGCATATACCTCAGTCTTGGCACGGACAAGCCCCTGGCCATGGTCTGGACGGAGTTCTACCTCTGCAATATTTTAGTCACCGTGATTTAGGTTTGCTTTCTCAAGGTTGGGTTTGAACTGAAGGGCATTGGCGACTCAGACGTGTGTGCAGAGCAACAGTGGCACCTATTGGCAAAGGGAATCATCCGTGAGACACCCAAAAACGTCTGCGGGACAGGGACGAGCCCCTCAGCTGGGGCATGAGCCGGAGAGCAGTGCTGTTAATGAAATCTGTTAGAGATGCAAGAGCCCTGATAATTAAATAAGCGTTATATGGTTTGGTGTTTTTCTTTTTTTTTTTTTTTAGGCTTCAAAGCCCCGGGGAGATCAAAGGCAATTAGAAAAAATTGAAAGCAAAATAGGTGAAAGTCACTGAATCACAGCCAGCTATTAGTGCTGTGCTATTAAAGGCATTCTCCTGAAAAAACACCTCTAAAATAATCCATGAAGAATGGATTAGAATGGAATGAAAACTACAGAAATTCTTGTACCCACAAGGAAGTCCTCCCTATTAATTTTATTGTCAATCTAACTATTAAAAGTGTGTTTTTCTGTTTGTTCCCATCTGCTAATATTTTTAATGACAATACCAATCAGGCACCTTTATATCACAGCAGAGCCCAGATAATACCTAGAATGCAGCTTAGAAAATCATACAAAGGTATCCCTAATTTCAAACATCTCTGATCAGTTTGCTTAAAAATCTGCTCATCAATCATTCATAATTATTAAATATTTACAACCAATGAAACATTTATGGTTATCACCTACTCTGCTTCTAAAAGCAAAGCTCATAAATGGAAAGAAATGACTGGCTTGATGTGCAGGGAATTACTGAGAGGCACAAGAACCACCTATGAAATTTGTATGAAAACATTAATTCTAAATCCAAAAGCTGCCTGGGCAGGGCTCCCCAAGCACAGGTCTGATCTGTTTTTATTGAACCATTTACAATTAAATATACAACCACAACACCCAAAGGAGCCCAAGGTAACGAGATGAAATTAATTTGGGTAGGGAGCTTCTTTAATAGGAAAGTGCACAGCTCCCCCAGAGCTGTCAGGTGGGATTAGTGATACCTGGTAGCAAAATATCCCCTTTGAGCTGTTTAACTGATGAGCTGTTTTCACCTGGGCCATACAAACGATATTTATTTTTATTTATTATTATAAATAAGAAATACTACTACTACTACTATCATCCCCTTGCTGTGTCTACCACAACATTGCCCAGCTCACTCCAATCTTCAGAAATTACAAGGGCTTTTATTGAAGATAAACCCACTGAAACAGAGGTTATTTTGCCTGTGCTTCAAGAAGATGTAAAAACCGAAGGAATTAAGATGCTCACAGCTGTCATGGAAAGAATTAAGATGCTCACAGCTGTCAGGGAAAAGAGGTGAGAAAATCCAAAATGCCATCATTACAAATCTGCAAAAAGTCAGAAATCCATTGACTAGCAAGTAGAAAATGCAGCCAAGTCATGACAATGTGCAACAGAAATGCTGTTTCACTGTAAAATGTCCACTTTTCAGGAAGAGGGGATAGTAATGATGAAAGTGGCATAACCTTATAAAGAAAAGAGATCAACTTGACATATAGGCCTGGAGATAAAACCTCTTGAACTTGGAGACCTTTGAAATGTGGATCAAGTTTGGCATTTAGGTATGTTTCTATCAGACAAGTAAATAGGTGATGTTTGTTCTGCTCCACTCTGATGCTGTAAGGACTAATCCCAAGCACTTTGAGGCTCCTGGGAATCATTAAAATATGCAAAGGATGACATTCTGGGGATGTGCCAGATTTTCCCAAGATTTTTGAGATTTTTTTTTTAATCTCAGGGCCTTGTGGTCACCTGTGACTGACTGAAAAGGAAGAGCTCACCAGGCTCTTCAATTTCTCACGGAGCAAATAGATGTTTTGATACAACTCACTGTTACGAAAACGTTCCAGACAGCCTTGATTCCATGAAATCAGCCTTGTGTTTGAAGTTTTTGTGACACTGAAGAGGCTAAACAGTGGTTAGAACTGATGCACTTGTCTCAAGGGCAGCATCTTCCTTGCCCTGAAGGAGACACGTGTCAGCCTGGATGAGCTGGGGAAACGAGACAGCAGATTCCTCGGACTGAGAGGCTCAGCCAGGGCTGGGACTGCCACAGGGACACTGATTCTGGCTGGCAAGTGCTGCAAGAATTGGGGGCTGAGGGGGCCAGTTGTGGAGTGAGGGTGGTCACAAAGACTGAATGGCAGCGTGTCAGGGAGGAGGGAAACAGGCTGTTGGTGTGAGGCCTCTTCTGGAGTTAGAAATATTCCTTGGAAGGTGCTCATAAAGAGCTATCTGGGCCAGTTAACTGCTAAAACAGCCTCACTGCTCTGAGTTTGAGCACTGCCTCATGGAGGCACAATGGCTGCCAAGTCCTGTCCTCCAAATCTGCACATCCCACTGCTCTGATTCCTTGAAACAGCATCTTTAAGCCTGTTTAGCTCCTGGGACTGGGATTCAGTCTCATCCTTCTTCCATAAGAATATGAAAAAGCTTTCTCTGCTGTCAGTGACACAAGGCACACATTCCTCACAAAGCTGGGTGTGTATTTAAACATTTATTTTTCACAACAGTGATGAAACATCAAATTGCCATTAGTAACGAGGCTTTTCCTCTCTTAAACCTTTGTAGTCTTTGTTGCTCTGAGCTGGTCAGCTCTTAGAAGGCACCATTTTAAAGCCATGCCATTGATGCTCCTTTTTTTCTCTGTAAGTCCAAACAAATCTCACTTGCAACACACCTGTGATGATAATCTCAGTGTCATGCAGTGTTGTCACACTTCAGGAAAAAATCAATTTACTGGCTTCTCAAAGGAATTCCTATTTCGTCCCTCTGTTCTCCACAGGGCAGTTTTCCTCATGGGAATATCATTACCCATCGGCAAGAACTGCAGCTCCCATGAGGATTTTCATCAAACAGAGCAAATTGCTGCAACAGGAGCTGTGTCACCCAGCTCTGGACAGGGGCACCGAGAGCCACCTCCACTGATTCCAGCCAGACCAGTCTGACTTAATCACCTGAATAAAGACTGCATCAACCTCACGAAATGTGACACATCCTTTGCAGAAACACCTTACTGTTTTATAATTCACATTTCAAAGGAGACACTTATCTCCAAGAGCAGCTGTAAGCAACAAAAATGCAGCAGCACATCCTGAGCCTGCTTTGTGCTGCGAGCTGTGACATTCCTGTGGCTCTTTCCCTTTTCCCTGTTTTCTTATGATTTAAAAGCTACACAAGCTCAAAAGGCTATTTGTGGGAATTGCTTCACAAATGCATAAGTTTGGGATATTGTAGAATTTATATATAGAATATGAAATTATATATATAATATGTTTATATTATATAACCATATATAATACATGACAATATTATATATTGTGTAATATATTATATAATTATATAATATATCTTATAATATATTAAATACAGAAATATTGCTGGAGAATAGAATTCTATGTTTCTGTATGTAATTGTGAGGTAACTCCTAAGCTTGCTGGTGTAGAGAAGAACAGCCTTGACAGTGTATAAAGCACTTCATTTGTAGTTGCAGTGATGGGAACATTTTCTCTGGGTACAGAAGGACCCAAGTTCTATTCAACAATGACCCATAAGGAAATTGTTACATAAATGCATAAACACTCTGCCAGTTGTTCGGGAGCAATAACGTTTGCTACGAAGGGAAAAATCTCAAGGCACAGACATTTTAGAGGCAGTTGCTCTTTATTGTCATGTACTTTTATTCTTTCAATTGCAACAACCCCTGAGGAGCCTCCCTGTAAACACACAGTGCACAGAGAGCCCCTGGCACAGAGCTCCCAAACCTGGGAGTGCTTAACCACTCCATCAGCATTTTAAACAACACACTGCACAAGCCAGTCCACTTCATTAAAATAAAAACCCAGGACTGGCTGTGTAAATATGTACTTACCCGCTTCAGTGCTGAAAATATGTAATTTAGGCTGCTGTCTCTTGACATATTTTGTGTCTAATTTAAGGAACTGGGTATTTATTTGGTCAGGAGGGTCTGGGCTCCTGGCAGGTAAATATTGCAAGCTGTAAATTTTCATAGCAGATTTAACACTAAATTCAGTTAGCACTATAAATAAAATGAACATTGATCTGATGTTAGCCTTTGTCCTTGACAGTGGTTGGCCTGAGAGGTACTTAAGGATCCGTGGAGGAACGTGCTGCAGCTCCCTGAAGTTCCAAACAACCACATTCTGCTGTGGCAACCTGGACATCCTTTATAGCAGCTCTTGGAAGCTTAGAGCCTGTTCCTCCCAGTTCACCTCAAGGTGGGGAACACTCAAACCTGACAGGAAAGTGCTCATGGAGAAGAGCCTTAGGCCAGACACAGCCTAAGCTGCTTGGGTGTCTCAGCCTCGCAGCCCATAAAGAGAAAACCTTGGATGTTTAAAATTAAAAACAAAGCAATCTTGAATTCCTACAGTGATGCAGAAGCCACAGCTCTGCACATGCTGGTTGCTGATAACTGCCCACAGAGTCAGCTTTCTAATTCAAACTCCTCACTTGGAGATATCTGGAGGGATGCTCTAAACCCCCACTGGGTTGTACAGGCAAACCTCCATTTTTCCTCTGTTCCCTCAAATGTTTGAGCTTTGAAAGCACCTTTAGTTATGTCATTGCTCTCACTGAACAGCCCAGTCTCCTTCAACATTCCTGGTATTTTGTGTTATCAGTAATTTTCCTTTGAAATATGTACTCAGCCCAACCCGAGTGTTTGTTCTTGTGAGGCAGGTGTGGATGCTCTGCACCACATTTATCACTTCATGCTGCAGGGGCAGTCTGCATTCCTGCTGTTTATGGAAATACTGAATGCCAAGCAAGTAATTGAGCCTCTCAAGTGTTTTTTTTTAGGCTTGAGCACAACAATCCCGCCGGTAAACACAATTTCAGTAACATCCCAGCCGGGCTGGAGCAGCCCAAGGCTCAAGCCCGCAGTGACCGCGAGGGCTGTAGGCGTGGAGGGAGCAGCAGGTGGCAGGATTGGATCTGGTTTTAGTGCTCCTGGAAACTGCTCCGCGGTCCTCGGGATCTCTGGAATCCGCCAGTGCTGATGGGGAGCTGCCTCTGCAGGCTCTGCAAAGGTCCCGGGTGGTCCCCAGAGGCCCAGAGAGGGATGTCAGGGAAAAAGAGTTCCCCCCCCTCTTCCTCACGGAGAAGGAATTTCTACATATTCCTTCCAACACCTCTGCTCAGGGGACGCAGCTTTTCCAACGTTTTGAAATCCCCAGGGATGAAAGGTGCCATTGCCACTATTCTTATTTCTGAAGGAGTAGAAAGGAGGTCGGAGCAGGGTCGAAGGTAAACTGTGCCTGATTTGATGCAAACCAGCACAAGGCACAGGGGGCTGTGAACTGGTACCTGGCTGAGCAAGGGCTCACCTCCCTCCTGGATCATTGTTCTTCTGGCTGGAGTCAGTGCCCTCCCTCCGGGGGCCACGGAAGACAAACCTTTGGCCCTGCAGGGCTTTAACAGGGGCAGTTCAACTGGCACACGAATCCTTGAGGTTTACACACATTCACCTTCCACGCTCCACGACGTAACTGCTGCATCCAAGAGGTGTGGCTCCCAGTTTTCAGGTGGAAGGAGGCCCTTTTGTCAGTGATTAAATGCCAGGGAGGTGATGTGCCCGCAGGAGAGCTGAGGAAAACACGCATTTTCACTCTAATTTCCATATTTTAAACACTTGACTAAACTTTCTCCCTATGCAGAGACAGAACTGTTGTGGTTGATCGTTCAGACAGCTCTGTCAGCCTGTGTTTCCATGAGCAGAGTCAGCCTGGGCTCTTGGGCTGTACCTGTTCCCTGATTAATGAGCCTTTTCTCTGGCTGGGCACGCCACAGAAAACGCTTAATTTCTATTTATAGGCACTGTTTGCAAAGCCACCTCTGTGGCATTGAAATTCATAATCAGCAAACTGCTATGGGGAGAAATATGTTCCAATTAATATTAAATGAGCAATGTGCCATTTTTTTTTCCTTTTTTTATTTTTTTTTTTTTTCCCCCAGAGCTGCTAATGAGGAAAATCAAAATAGCATCTTGCAGTGAACCGGTGACAGATCTGAGGTGTTAAAAGTTTAAGTCTGAACACAAAGAAAGCAATCTCAAAACCCCCCAGATATCACTCCCCGTTAATGGGAAAAATGTCAAAAATGCCTGTGAGGTTTCAGATGGCCTTTTAAAAACCGAACACTGGCACCAAAACCACAAGAGAATGGACCAGCTTGTTACCAGACTGGAATAAATTCGGTGGGTTTTTGAGGTGAGCGTAACTTTGACTTTTGGTGCTGGTTTGACAGCCTTGGAAATCACAGGCATCTGCTCCTGCCTCGAGCTAAGACAGCAGGCGCAGAGGCAGGGGGAATTTATGCAGAGTGCTCTAATTTTATTCAGATTTGTTAGAATAAAAAAGTGTGTTTAGCTTCAGACAGGGAGAAATAGCAGCTTTTAAATCATGGGTTTCGCAGCCACCGCTGCCGCGGAATCCAAACGGTGCAATTTGGCAGCGCCGCCGTTAAAATAACATTTTCCTTTCCTTAAAACACACTGAGTCACAGCAAACTTCCAGGCCTATTTTAAGGAGACCCACTGTTGCTAATTATTGTCTTTTTTTAGAGTTCTGCAGAGGTTATTTCCTTGTTTTCACGTGTCCTTTGGGATCCCCGTGGCAGGAGTACTGCAGATTGCCTGTACCAGGTAAATATTGATATTCAGATTTACTGGAGGATCAGCCACTGGATGACTAAGCTGAAATACCTGAGCAAAGATTTCCTGTGAAACCAGCATTTGTCATTGTCTCCAGGCTCTGCTGGAAGTGGCATCCTCATATATATAACACAGCAGGGCCCCAGACTATATTTCCAGGGGAAAATTAGGAATTCTACGGCATGAGATGAATTGCACACAATATGGTCCAAAGTAAATTGAAAACAGTGGAAAGATTTCCAACTGGCTGTGAAAGACTTATGGCCAGGCTGTTACTATACAGCTCTTAGAACTGGAACTCTGGGGGATGAAAATTTTCAGACCGTAATGATTCCCAACAAGTCCCCTTTCTCTTGCATCCACTTGTCCATTTGTGCTTCGGAGTTTTAGGGGGCATCCTCCCCCATTGCCCCACTTTTTAAATATTTTTCTATATAGATTAAAGCCCACCCTGTCCAATTAGCCAGTCTCAACCTCGACACCAAGCATTGCTGTGATGAGATTTGAGGGCAGCTTTCTCTATAACCACACCTTTGGTGAAAGCTGGGTGCTCCCTCTGCCCTCTTCTCCTCCCACAATGTCAGGGCTTCCTCTAAATCACCACAAGAGGTTTTAGTGAAGGATGCCAAGCTCAGGATCAGGAACAAAAGTGACTTTTAAGTAGCAACCAAGCAGACTTTTTACAAAAAAAAACCCCAAACCCTGCAAGTCTCCACTTGTTGAGCCAAGGGATCAACTCCTTGCTGTAGAGCACAGAGCTCAGCCACTTTGGTGGTTGAGAATACAATTGCCTCCTTATATTTTTTGAGTTGCAGTCTCACAGGTTTTAATTGACTTTATGTTCCTGAAGTTCCTGAAATCAAGCAAGTCACCAAACCCCAAGTTCCAAGGAGGGTGAGCATTGTTTGTGCAGCATATCATCTGTGAAGCAAACACTGCAGAATTTTAGTGGGGAGGAAACATGAGGAATTTTAGAGTAAGAAACAAATGGCAAAAGTTGGTGGAATATTCCAGTATTTGTCCAATCGTTGCATGAAGTCATGAGGTTTTGGGTGGGTGGTTTTTTTTTTGGTTGGCTTTGCCTGTGGCATTTTGCCACTATGCTGGGCAGCTGCAATTAGAGAGTTTCTTTGCCCCCCAGCTCGTTAACAGCTCTCACAGCGCTGGTATGCCTGAGCCCTGGAAATAGGAGTAGTGCTCACCCTCCCGGGAGTGTGGCATTACCGACTCCAGCATCAGCATTTCTCTCTCCAAAATCTGATAGGTGACATCCTGGCCCCAGCAAAGTAAAAGCCTCGTTTGTCCAAGTCTGTTGGATGAGCAAAAAGACCCCCAGCTTGTCATTTCTTCCCCTTTCACAGATAACCCCTCCCTCACTGAAAAGCACTTTTTCCACCAGGAGTTTGATTTCAGAGACAATCACCTCCAGGCCTTGCAGCAAAGTGCAAAACCCCGTGTTTGCAGAGGTTATTCGAACACCTGGCCTCTCCACAGCACAATGTGCCACCCAGCAACTAAATTCCAAGAGCAATGACTTAAAAAAAAAAAAACCTTTAAAAAAGGCAGCTGTGGATGCTGCACATCCACCCCGAGACATCTGGACACTCAGCATCAGGTAAATATACTCATATCCCAGAGGAGGCAGAGTACAGAAAAACCTCCAGGTCCCCACTTTTTAAACTCAGGGATCAACCCCCTAATTCATCTGGGAAAAGTAATCAAAGGAGAGTGGAACAGTCACCTTCCAGTCAGCAGACTAACAAGCTTGTGTCGTGTGTGCATCCCAAAATAAATATGGGAATGCTCTACTTGGCCAAGAAAATTGAGATGATTAGGAAGAGGAAACTTTGGTATATTGAGCTACTGATTGACTTAAAATGCGCTAAAATAAGGAAATTACAGGTGTGTTTGGGGGCTTTTGGAGACAAATTTTACTCCTTTGCTGTTCAAAAACCCCACACAAACCAAGGGGGTTCTGCCTAAACTTCAGGGGTTTTTAAATTTGGTATCCACACTTGCAGAGAGCAGATGTATTTCAGCCAGCATTGAAGGAGTTCTCAGTCAGGGATGAGGGAAGGAGGGAAAAAGAGAAAGAGAGAAATCTGAATTTGCCACACAGCTCATTTTACCTGCCAGGGCAACAGTGTTTGCCTGAGCAAAGGCAGCTGCTGGTATTATAGTTCATAAAAGCAAGAAAAGCAATTAGACCTTTACCTGAGTTATCCTAACTAAAAATTTTATCATCCAAGTCTAGAAAAAAACAAGGCAATAATGCTATTTATTTAGTAGTTAGCAGAATAAGAACTTATTTCACCATGAAAATACTTTGCTGCCCACAGGTGTGATAAAAACCCTGCTGTAAACCTGAGCCCTTTATGCCTTAGATTTTGCTGACTGATAAATTTGATTAAATACATTTAAAAGGAAGGTGTTTGGAGCAGGGACAGTTTATCCCCATGTTGCAACACCCCCTGGGATGCTGCTGGTAATTCAGCAGGTGGGTCACTGCTATTTTGCATTTTGCAGATATGTTTCTTTTAGTGGTAAATTCCATGCTGTCTGAGGACATGAACTGCCTATTTCTCTCCTCATTTCTGCTGATTTTTTGTATTTGAATCTTGTTCCCCTTTGAACTTGGGCACTGCACAGGCTTAGGGGGTCCTGGAACAGGGAGACAGAGTCCCTGTAACCTCCTGGAGGGAGTGATGCCAGGGGGGAAGGACATCCTCAAGTTCCTGATCCCTTTTGAGTGAATCTCTAACAGACATATTTCACTGAGTCATCAAATGGGGGGGGGGGGGGGAAGCCTAAGGATTTCGGCT
>JAWWES010000055.1:2866340-2927588 GCA_035583135.1 Lophotriccus pileatus
AAAGGGTGGTCAGGCACTGGAAGGGGCTGCCCAGGGAGGTGGTGGAGTCCCCATCCCTGGAGGTGTCCAAGGAAGGACTGGGCATGGCACTCAGTGCTCTGGGCTGGGAGACAAGGTGGGACACAGGTTGGACCCGCTGATTTTGGAGGTGTTTTCCAACCTCAGTGATTCTGTGATTCTATTTTATGGTTCTCAGTACACTGATTCACTTCTGAACCTCTCTTTCAGGACTGAATTTCGTCTGAGTTTCGTGTTCCACGTTTTGTGGCCACAATTTTCCAAAGCAGAGCAAAATTCCACCAAATGAGCACCAGTCCTCACCTAAACTTGTGCTACTTCAGTTTCAAGCATTCAGAACACCTCTTTCATTTGTCACAGCATAATTCTATTTGGAATTCTGTCTCTGGCCAGTTCTCAGTGAGTTTTTCAAGTCTTCCTGGAAATAACACCCTTAAAAACAGCTCAGTCTAAACCTTCTTATCAAATTCCTAAAAGTCTTTCCAATTCTGTTTTCATATAAGGCAGCAAAATTTGTAATCCTTGCAGTGGATAGTGGGGAGCTTAACTAAATAATAAACTAAGTAATCCCAGAAACTCCACACAACTTCCCAAAGATACTGAGAGGAGAAAAAAAAGTGCAAAGCAAAACAAGGGCAAGATGACAGAAAGGAGACACTACAGTCACACTCCAAGGAATACTTAAGCTCTAATTAAAAGTAATGTTAAAAATGCATTAGTCATTAGCAAACAAGGTCACAGGCCCTGCTGCCCAAAGCCTGTTCAGTAAAAATCAGCAACAGGGACCTCTACAAAGCCCTTTGATGGGGCCATTGCTGATGATTCTTATTTCTTTGTTACAGACATTTTATCTGAATTCAGCCCCTCCATCGAGGAGGGATCCTCAGAGGGGTTCAACAAAGGCCTTTTGCACTAATTTTAAATGATATTTTACATCAAAAATGTATTCCCTCAAAGCCCTTTGCATTTAACCCCTGAAAGGGAAGGTTCAAAGCCCTCAGTTCTGTGGGTCACTCGCACCCTTTGCTGGATGAGCCCTGAGTTTCAAGCAGCACCACTGAAAGAAGTAAGTTAAGAGAGGAGGCCAAAAAAGTGCATTTGTAGCCAAGATAAGTGTGATACACAACAAGCTCTGAAAGCAGGAGAAAGCCCAGCCAGATGTGATAAATGGCTGAGTGTATTTTTGTAGACCAATTTAGGCATTTTTTTTGGTGATGTTTTTTGTTCTGTGAGTTTTTTTCATGCTCCCAACAAAGTAAAACTTTCCACTGAAGGTTTCACACCTATTTTTGTAGGGACAGGGATCTTACAGCAACTTTTCTCTTTCCAAAAACAATAATCCAGTATTCTTGATGTCCATACTCCTCCTGATGGGAAGCCTTTACTGTGAATCATTGGCCACCATGTTCCATTCAGGTGTTACGATTCCCTAATAACCAAACATCCTCCTACAGAAAATCTTTGTCAGTGTTATACTTAAACATTGTGACCCACAATGGGCACTTTTGCCTTCTCTAGGAAAAAGAACTATTCTATTTTCTCCACTTATCACCATCCCACTGATCTTCACAGTTCCTTTGTCTCCTTTGCATTATGCTCACTATTTTGGTTTTAATCAATTACTAATCAAATCAGAGGGGAAAATTGTAGTTTAGTTTTAAAATTTGATGGAAATGCTAGTTTAATATCTCTTTGCAGGTAAAAGAATATGTTTGCTGCTTTAAAGCTCTGAGTGCAAAACTTTTTGTGCAGTTCCTTTAATAAATCTCCCTGTAAATCTGCCATGGGAGAGTGGAGTGTTCACCCAGTGCCAGTTAAGCCCTTCTTTAAAATTCAGGGTAGGTGAATAAATGCTGGGCTCTGTACAATTAGTCAAATCCCAGCTGTTTATGTGAAGAGATGAGTGAGATGAGCAGAGGTAGCTCGGCTGGGCAGAGCTTTCCCAGCCTTTCCAGCTTTCCCAGCCTTCCCAGCCAGCTGGGCACACAGGTCAGCCCAAGGTAGAACTTCACCAGGAAGAAAATGGAGTTTGTTTGCAGCCCAGTTCTTTTCTTGGGCCCTGAAAATCCATCCCTATCTCTTTTTTTTTCTTATTCTGTATTTCCAGACCTAAAGCCTGCTGCCCTACTTCTCTTTGTGTGTGTTTGCTGCAATAATCCTTCTGTCTCCAGCCTCACAGCACTGTCAGGAGGAGCCAGAATGCTGAATCTTCAGTGAGTTGCTCTTTCCACTCCTCCCAGCAAAGGCCAGCGTGGCTTTGGATAAGTATAACCAGACAAGTAACACTAATTTAATCAGATCCTAATGGGTATCGTGTCGTGATGTCATTAAAAACTGGAATCTGGATGTAAAATGCAATCAAATCATAATTCTGATAATTTAACTCTGGCTGTCCAGAAGTCGTTTCGCAAGGCACTCAACTGTGGCTGTGTGTTTTCAAATGCCACTGAGCCAGGCTGTCCTGCTTGGGTTTGGCTTTGCCCTCACCTTTGTGAAGGATGTTTTGGTGGTTTATTAGAGGAGACAGTCAGTGTTTTCGTGGCAGCAGCTCACGAGAAGCCCTGGAAACGCTGACTGCACAGGCTTTTCTGCATCCCTGCACATCTCCCCTGACATGGCTGGGTGCAAGGAGAGGGGGGACTCTCTCCAGGGAACAAATGCAGATCCCTGGGGGACAGCTCTGATCAAACCAACCATTTGAATATTTGCTCCTTCCCTCCTTGTCTTCCCAAATTAAATCTTGCTTAAAGTTTGGAAGATCTGGACAAACTAGTGATTTTTTTAGCTATTTGGCCAAAACACAACTGTGGATGAGAGAAAACACTGTGGGAAAGCACCTCTGAGCTTGGGAGACGTTGGGGACACTGGCAGTGCTTGAGATTTCCAGATATAAGTTCAGATACACTTTAGAACGCTGACAGGGCAGCAGAGAAAGAGGTGGGACAGGCTCAGACTGAACAGACTCAGTCTGGATCAAGGGAAACAACCTTGAAGTTCACTAAAAGCAGGGGGGAAGAGAGCTGATGTTTGAACAGAGCACTAGAGACAGGCAAATATTTGCTTCAAATCAAGGAAACTTTAGCTAAAGGATCAGGAAAGGTGGGAAAAGAGGCCCAGGTTTGGTGTAGAAAGAATCAAGATTGAAGTTTCACTGAGGCAGAGAGGAAAAAACCCAACATTTTTCCTCAAATGACTCCTTCCTTAAAGCAGCTGCTTTACAGCTGAGAAAATTCAGGGCAACCTAGATGAGTATGTTAAAAAAATGCTACCCAAGGTCATGAGCATGGGAAGAACCTGAATAACTGACTACAGACTCTGAGCATGTAGTGACAGGACATGGGGGGGGGTGGCATCAAACTGACAGAGGGGAGGTTTAGATGGGATATTGGGAAAAAATCCTTCCCTGGGAGGGTGGAGAGGCCCTGGCACAGGTTGCCAGAGAAGCTGTGGCTGCCCCATCCCTGGGACTGTTCCAGGCCAGGTTGGATGGGGCTTGGAGCAACCTGGGCTGGTGGAAGGTGTCCCCTCTGTAGCCCTCCCGAGCTTTCCCTGCTCCCGGGGGGAGCTGCCTTTGGGCTCCGCTCAGTGGCAGGAGTTTATTCCCTGCTGTTTGTTGGGAGACATGAACTGTGAGATGATCTCCTGCTAAAGCTGGATTAAGAGAGGCTTTGGGGTCTGGTGGGACATGTGGAGCAAGACTCTGGATTCCCCAGACATGCCAGTCTTAATACTTTTATTTTTCCCTCTGCGGTTTTCTAAAAATTACTGGCTCAAATAAATACCAGTTATAAATCCTGCATTTGGGGGGATTCCAGAGCCATTTCAATTTATTTCTAATATTGGAAGCAGTGCTGTTGTAATGAAAAGAGCCAAAATCAAGCTACTGAAGAGTTTCAAACACAGAGTATCACAACAACTCCTGTGCAGGGCCAGGAGTTGGACTCGATGATCCTTGTGAGTCCCTTCCAACTTGGCATATTCTGGGATTCTGTGAAAATACTTCCAGGAAAGGGCTGACAATCACAGATGCATAAAATGGGGATTTAACTCTTTGTAGCAGCTTTATGGCTGACCAGTCAAATGAGAGAAAAATCAGCTTTCCTAAGGAGCTGGCACAGGATATGTAACTGCTCAAAGGGCTTATTGTAGCAAATATATTTACCAGGGAGAAAATGAAGTCTGGAAGAGAACCAGCCCTGGGCTGAATGGATTTGAAAAGGCTCTTTCACTGCCTAAGTTTAGTCCATAAATCAAAATTATTAGGGCTTAATTTTTTAAAAAAAATAAATTATTTCTTAGCTGGGAGGAGGACCTGCTGCTAAAAAGAACCCACCGTCCAATTGCCCAGCGATTACAGCCCGAGCGAACTGCAGCGTGGGGCACTGCAGGCAGCACCCAGCCAGCCTGCCCGGGAACCCTCTGCCCTCCCACGCACACACAGGCACACGGACCGCGCTGGAAGCTGCCCAGAGTTACCTTTCTGCAGCTTGGAGGCGTTGTCCTGTATCCAGCTGAAAAGGTTGGCAAAGTCACAGTCGCACACCCAGGGGTTGCCCTCCAGGCGAATAGTCCGCAGGGAGGGCAGCGCTTCCAGGGCTGCCACGTTGAGGCTCTGCAAGTTATTGTCGTTCAGTTCTAACACTTGGAGCTGCTCCAGGTTCTCAAAAGCAGCCTCGTCCACGTCCACCAGGTTGTTGTTCCCGAGGCTCAGCTTTATCAGCTTCTCGGCCGATTTGAACGTCCCAGCATCAAGCTGTGTTAAATTATTGTAGCTTAAGTCTAAATACACCAGTTTGGTCGAGCTGCTAAAAGTGCCCTCTTCTAAAGAGGTGAGGGAGTTATTCCTGAAGTCCAAATAGACTAGATCTCCATAAAATATAAAGAAATCAGCTGGTATCGCCTGAATGTTGTTATCAGCTATAAGAAGTTTCCGTACATCCAATGGGAAGGGATTAGGAACACTTGGGAGTCCTTGATCCCGGCAATCTATGGTGTGGTAGTCCATACAGCTACAGGCAGCAGGGCAGAGATGACCCCCGGGGAGGAAGAGCAGGCAGGCAAAGCCAGCAAAAGGCAGGAGGCAGGACGGGAAGCATGGCAACATCGTCAAGGATCTGAGCGCGGGGATGAGCACCACTTCTAGGAGAAAGACATTTTGCTCAGCTGAGCAGGAGTGCCTGGTACTTGTGTGTGTGTGTGATTGTATCCAGGAGATCACATATCATCACAGATCCGATAGCAGCAGGCTGCGAGGGGGAGGGAGAGTGGCTGGAGGAGAGAGGGAGGGAGGGAGGGAGGGATGGAGGGAGGAAGGGAGGCAAATGTGAGGATTTACACTGTCAGAATATTATGATGCTGTGCAGGGTGAGGAAAGCGATGATTGGGTACACGGAGGATCTTTCAAAGGACTCCCTTGCTTTTGTGAGCTAAAAAAAGCCCGGAGCCTGTTTGCACATTTGCTGTATATTCCAGCAAACTGGAAATCACACCTGATCCTGTGACTCTGACAGCAACAGCTTATGCTCAAAAAGCCCTTCAGGTTAAAAAGCTCCGATGAGATCACTTACTGTGCTTCTTAGCAGGAGCCTGCACCAAGGTGACCAGTGCCTATGGAAATCCAAACAAAAGTCAGGCAGCATCCTGGATGCCTGCAAAAGACTGTTTTCCCTTTCATTTGTAAAGCAGGGAGCAGAGGAGCAGCAAGAGGAGGAGGGGGAGTCCAAAGAAAAGGAATGCCGGTTTGTGCTGTTTCTGGATGCCTTCTCAGCTCTCAGAGCAATCCACATTATCTAAATATGACTCAGTGTCTTTAATCAAGAAGAATAACCGACTGCAGCTACACAAGGAATATGGTCTCCCAACTGAGGGGCTTTTTCCTTCCTGTTTTAATGACTCAAAAAGCTACTTTCTGCTACAGCACCAATAATGTCTGTTGGGCCACAAAAAAGTGCAAATCGTGGGTCAGATCTTCAGCTAGTTAAAACTGGACAGATTTGCTTCTTTTTCAGGGGGCTGAAATGTTTGACAGTCAATCTGCCTGTCTGCCATGGGACAGCAGAGATGATTTGGCAACGAGGCACCTGTGTTTTCCTGACATCCCCCAAACCCCACACCCAGAAAGGCAAGTCCTCAGCCAGCTGCATTCACACTTCATTTTTAACTCCCTCCCTCCTTCCTTATGCTCAGTGTGTAAGCAGACAAACAGGACTGGAGTGCTGGGGTCACACCTGTGGGTGATTTTTCCGGGGACAGCTGGTGTGTGTGTCCTGAGGAACAGAGCACAAACTCCACCACCTTTGGAAAGCTCATTCTTAGGCCAAAGAGAGGCCAGTAACCACAGTTTAAGGTCATAACTGAATTCAGAGTATCTTTCATCCAGGACAGGGTACAAAAATTTCCTTTTAAGATGGACTATTCTCCAAGATACCTGTACCTGGTGTCAAATAATGAAAGCACCTCTCCTTCAGGATGCCCAGAGAAACACTGACCTGCTGGGAGGGAATGAAGAGGGAGCCAGGCTGTTCTCAAAGCACCACTGACAGAAAAAGAAGGGATGGGCACAGATTAAACCCCATCTGAGCACACAGGGAAACACTTCTCTTACTCTGAGGGTGGTCAGAGAGGTTGAATATCCCCACAAAACCCGTGTGGGGACAGCACTGGGTGAACTTGCTCTGACTGTGCTTGAGCAGGGGACTGGATGAGCTGATTCCAGAGGTCCCTTCCAGCCTCAGCATTTCTCTGCTCTGCTGTCAGGAAATGAACATGCCAGGAAGGTTTATACCTTTGAAAGCCTTTCCCACATTTTGCAACACACTTTGTTTCTAACTCACAGGTCTTTTGGTTAAAGCACCTTGAAGCAGCCTCTACATCCCTCCCATAAAGACATATCCTGCTCCAGGTGTCCTTCATGTCTGGAATTACTTCTAAAACACCACCCAGAGAGAAATGGGCGTAGCTGCCCCTATAAATCACCAGGGCAAAGCCCAAATAAATTCCTGAGATGATTATTTAAAATATTTACCTTTAAATTACAGAGGAAGTGGAAGTTTGACAGGCTGAAAAAAACCCAAACATGCAAAATAAGTCCTGTGGTCAGGATTCAGTGAATCAACATCAACAAGCAACTGCAACTGGTATTTCTCAAGCAAAACTGATGCATTTAACAATTGCTCCTGCTGTAACCTACTGTTTTTCTGCCCCTGATTCAACTAAAGCTTTAGATTAGAGAGAAAAGTGTTTCTAACACAGTAAAGCAGAGCTAGTTTGATGTCTTTAGCAACGTAACTTTATATGGAGAGTTCTAGCTCTCTTTTAAGAGAAGCTTTCTGTGCACAGAACTGAAGGGTCTTTTTTGTATCAAATGTGCAGAATCAGGCTGTGACATTTCCATTTCCAAGATGCCTCAGTGTTATTATGCTGCTCCACAGATGGGAGACACAGACACAATAAGGCACGATTTGTGAAAGATCCAAGAACATGTTAGTGGCAGGGCTAGGAAGAGGATTCAGCTTCCCTAAGAATTCCACCAGCCCTTGCTAAAACTGCCACTCCTTTCTGCCAGGAACCTTTTGCTCAGCTGCCCCCCTGGATTCTTTACCTGTTTCCCCCTGTCAGCAACACCACCCGCACGGTCAGATCTGCAGATTCTGCACGGAATCCGTGGAGTTTTCCTGGCTGGGAGATGAGGGATTGCTCCCAGGCTCTGGATATTTTGGGACAGGTATCCCGGAGGTCTGTCAAGCCCCAGCCCTGCTCCCACAGCATCCAGGCAAGGAGGGTTCCACTGCCAATGTGGTGACAGCTCAGATCTGCTACACAAGCCCAGCTGCAGTGTCTGACATGGTCTGACACCTTCTACGCCGCCTTTGATTCCAGAGCCTTTCCTCCTGACCCATCTTTCTCTGTACAACATTTCCTCTTTCATTTTGCCTGTGCAGCTTTTTTTTTGGCTTATTTCTCAGCTGTTTTCCCCTCACAGCCCAGAAATTCTCAGAAACCTGTCTGGAGCTTCGCTTGCTCACCAAGCGGTTTTGACTAATGGGAAGGGGGTTCTGCACAGCTTTTTATTTGATAAGATGTTAAAGCTTTGCTTTTTAAAACCTCCTTTGCATCAGGCAGTGACAGTAACCTCTGCTGCTAAAATCAGGGGTGTGGTCTGGGATCTGCTGAGTGCACAGCACCCTCTGCTGCCCTCAGAACTGGTCACCCACGACTGCTCTGGTCCCTCCTGATGAACTTATTAGCATGTTTTACACACTCCTACAGTTCAGCTGCACTCTCAGGTTCCCTTTTTCCTCTTCCCACTAAAGAAAATAAAAGATATAGTCCAGGTAGTGTTCTTATGTGCTTCAATTGGCATTGTGGTAAAACATCACGTTGCTCCAGTGATTGGTCTCAGAAACGGAGGTTTGTTTATAATCTGTGCTTCTTCAGTGCTCCCAAGCAAAGCCCCACAGCTTTATCACCTCTTATCCAAAATACTTCCAGCTGTAAATTTTAGTACATACAGGCTTGAAAAAGCACAAACTTCTCGATTAGAATTTGATGCCAAACAAAAAAAAAACCCCTGAATATCCTTCTCTCCACAGAGAAGGGATCCCACACTGACCAAATTTCAATTGTCAGCCCAATTATCTATGATCCTGGCTTCCAGGCTCCCCTAAAGGGACAGGATGGGTTTGAAAACATCCTAGGTAACAATTCCATAATCAAAGAACTATAGAGAAGGAGAGCAAGGAAGGTAAAAAAACCAATTTCTCTCCGTAACGGGAGTTGAATAAACTCAACAGAAGGCAGGCTTTGGACTAAAACCAATGATCTGGCTTTGCATTCTTTTAGTTTTCTACTCAGGATACTACTGGGAGAACCCTTGAAAACAAAAGCAACTGACAAACCCCACTGGTCCTGGATCTTCAGTGTGCTATCTGTACTACACCATGCCAAGCAGTAGGAAAAGAAGAGGAAAAACATTCACTCCTGACAGAGTTTTCACGTTTCCCTTGGAAAATTCCACCACTCTGCATGAAAGTGCTCAAAACTTCCCCAAATAATTTGGGTAATGGACGAAAAAAAGAAAGAGCAATCACTGTGCAGACACACGTGAGGGATTGGGACCTCAGCCAGCAAATCCTTCCTTGCAAGAGACTCAGACTGAAAACTGTCCGTCCTCATTCACTCCTTTTTTTTTTTTTGTCAGTTAATTGAGCATATTTTTTCCATGAAGGAAGTTATTATTCCAGGCTCATGCTTCGTTGAGTTTGAGGCACGTGTGGTGGCCGAGGCTGCAGCACCAGGTGCATAGGAGGGTTTTCCTGCTCATTATCAGACATCCAATGTCGGAGCCTGAGTGAGTGACGGGGTGTTAATCGATCCATCAAGCACTGAAAAAAACCAGACCTAAAACAGCACCAGTCCCAGTTTTATTCAGTCTTCACCATTTTGTCTGTAGTGGCATTTTTTTTTTACTTTCTTTTTGAGAAAAAGTCCTGCCCTGCTCTGCCCAGGCAGTTTTGATGAATGCAGCCAAGGGGCACCTCTGGGCAGTTTTCCCTCTGATGTTACGCCTAAAAAAAGGCCAAAAAACTAAAAGGGGAAAATGGTCTATTCCTGTCTTAGAATTTATGAGCCGATAGAAGCTGTGAACTGAAGCTTGTCTTACACCTGCTCAGTCCTTCTCTGCCGCCACTGGGAGGGAAAGCACATCAAAATTAATCAGCGTGGCAGCGGCGATGATTGAATCTGAAAACTTCAGACACTGCAGTTCAGCAGCCAAATGAGACCAGCCTAAACCCATCAAAAGGCTTCCATCATCGGGCTTACTCAGACATGTGGTCACTACCTTATTGCAAACCGTTTTCAGTCACTAAAAGCGGCCGCGAGAGACAAAGAGTGTGAATTTTATTTCCCTTTTCCCTCAGGAAGGAGTCTGTGCCCAGTGCCACAGTGTTGTCTGCTTGGCCTCTGCACAGTTTATGGACTGGTCCAGAATCACCACAGCAAATTACAGGCAATTAAATTAAAAGCCTTCCTAAGCTGCTGATGGAGATGTGCTCACATATATCCACTGCTGCTCTAGTGAAGTCACAATTAAAGCTGGTCTCGGGGTTCTCATCAAGCACTATTTATTTGCTCAGACTGACCAGTGGGTCTGTCAGGATCCGAAAAATTTCGTGGAGATCAGAGATCCAAGATTTTCTCAAAGCTCGGGAGTTTTGAAATAAAAATTACGTGACAAGTCCAACACAGGGTTTGTTGAGGAAAATTTATGAAAGTCGGTGACTTTAAAGCAGCATCTGGAGCTGAACACAACTTTCGTATCTTGAAACTTGTTTCAACCTGCACCTGAGCTTCAAGCAGTGAAGCTGAAGAGAGAAGGAAGGTTGGGCAAATTCTCAGCGCCCCGAGATACCACAAAACTTAATTGTAATTTCAAAATAGGACCTGAAAACTGTCCTTTACAGTGTATCTCATGCTCACTAAACTGTGTGCAACATTGCCACACGTGTGCAATTCCACATTTTACAGGTTATTTCTGCACAACTGGCTTCCTGCAAAATAATTACTGCACAAAAATGCATCCACCTCTGCACTGGAGCCATGAAGCACTCAGGAACACAAAGGGACAACCAACAGTGGATTAGGACTTGGGGCAAGACAAGGAACGTGAGATCTTCAAATGGAAGCAAACTGACAAAATGAGGGTGTATTTATTTAACTGGCTTGATGTGGTACAGACTCTTCACAACAGCAGGAAAACAAGTGTGTGTTTGTGTGGTCACAGGCCCTTCCACTTGCACTTCAGAGCTCTTTCTGTGGACAGATCTTTTTAATCCTGCATCAGATAAATCAAATTCCTGCTCTGAGGTCAGGAAATCCCAGATTCTTTTACACCCACATGGAGAACAAACCCCAACCAAAACGGTGACAGGGATCCTGGAAACAACGGGGTGAAACCCCCCAATGCAAAGGAGTTGGGTTTGCCTTTGAGGTAGAAACACTGAAAAGGCCTGTACACTTTACTGTCTGCAAAAAAACAGTCTTCAAGAAGACAAGAACTCATTGTAGTTACCAATCTCTTGGTATAAGTGAGGCAGCCACAGTCCCCTTCATGGGGGAGGATCCTGCTTGTTCACTCCTCTTCCCTCTGAAGTGATCTTTGCATCCTCTTAAAAAGTTTCTCTGGCCATCCAGAAGTTGAGTGTCCCTTAGGGAAGGCAGCAGACTTTGACTTAATGCCTTGTGACGTGTCCCTCACCCTGTTAATAAGCTGGGTGAAATGTCAGGTGGAATCACATCAGCCAGTGCAGCAATTCCCCGGGGGGAGAGGGGGGAGCCCTGGATCCTGCCTCTGGAGCTGCTTTTCACGAGCATGTTGATAACCAGGGCTAATTGTTGCAATGAGTAGTTTCATAATTGCTTCAGAAATCAGTTACCTCACTGGCAGCAAACTGGGGGGGAATCCTCTGCTAGTCAGTGATATAAAAAATAACCCCCAGAGTTTATGCAGTCCCTCTTGGTGTGGTGAAGGCTGGTCTGACACGTTTCTCGTCCTACATGTTGATAGTGCAGTGGTACAGAGGAGTTTTGAACACTGGAACTTCAGTAGGACCCTCAGGACGGGGAGGTGGAGGTGCCTTAGCACGCAGGAGTTGTCCCACACCACTGCCTGGTGTTACTGTGCAGGGAAGGGGAACTCAGTGCCTGCCCTTTGCAGGGACAGATCTGTTTTATGGGTGTAATTAATGTCTGAATGAACATCTTCACTCATCTGCTCATACTGAGGCTTCTACAGTTTTGGGTCTGCCTTATTTCAAAGGTGTTAAAGCTGAGTAGCATCACCAAAATAAAGGGAAACCACACACATTTTTAGTGAGGTTAAAGGGCACAGCGTTGTGAGGCATCACAACCTGAGATGGCTCTACATCTACTTCTTTTTCCTCAGTAGGATCAAAAAGAAATCCATCTCAGAAAAATGTCACCAGTGAAGTCTCTTAAATCTCAAATTTGAAGGGAACCCAAAAGAAAAAGTGTGTTTGCTCCAGGCCCTTTTGAATTTTTCAGGAAGTTAATGGCACAAAAAGTGAATATGGCAAAAATACTACCCGTGTGGTAACACGTGGAATGTACTACACTCTCCATGTTCTCAGGCTGTGCTACAAGCAAAAAGCTTGTTTTTAGGGATTGTGTGATGGCTGCAGACAAAAATAAATTGAAAGTTACTTTTTGTTGTATTGCTATTCTTAGCAATAAAAGTGGAACCTAAAAGTGGAACCTTTCCTTGCACCAAAATGACATGGGAAGTCACACCTTACCCTGAAGAGCATCTCTCCTCTGGCTCCAGTCAGGGGTGGCCAGAGGAAGAGTGTTACAAATTGCACCACTGAGAAGTGTTTTAATGACTAGTTTTTGAGGTACTTTTGATGGTAAAAATATCCAATAAAACATTATTAATGCAAATCTTCAGGAAAGCCCTGATGATTTTTAGTTTGTTTTCAGACTTGTCACTTCTCAGAAAATCCGGTTTGCTGCAGTATTGTCACTGATAATGTGGTCACTGGGCATCACTCAGGGCAGGCACTTCACTGTCACTTTTAAAAGCCCTGTCTGGTCCTTTCTGCTGCCTGTGGCTCATCTTTGGTACCTGAAGTGACAAGGGCCCAAAGCAGGAGGATTGCAGGGGCACAACTGCTGAGCTCCACAATTCCTGCTGAGCAGCTTTACGCAACATAAATGTTCTACACGTTAATAAAGTACAGGTCAAACTCCCTGGATACACCTCGTGAGGTAAAAAAAAATCCATCCCAGAGTCAGTGTTGGACTTTAATTCACATTCACAATGTAACACCTCAGGGCCTTTTTTAAACAGGAGCAGGGATAAAACTGCTGTAAGACTCATGGGCTATAGGATAAGATATCTAGATCTAAATCACTTATTTTAGGAGTAATCTGCTTTGCTGTGAAAGGTGCTGAATTATCAGTAGTTCAGCAGGCAATTAAAATTGTTAATATTCTTTGTACTTGGTGTACAGCTGCCTACGCCTACAAATCCATGAATCACGGGCCTCTAATTCAGTTTTCCTGCAGTGAAACCAAGATATTATTAACTTTCCAATAAAGAAAAATCCTCTTAATTCACTACTTATGTTTCCCGAATTGATTTATAGAATAGAGGCAGTGCTGGCACTGCAGAGAGAGGCTCCAATACTTGTTTCCCCTCCTGATCTGTGTAACCAGAGTGCTCAGCACCTCAGTTCCTCCACCATTTCTTATGGAAACAACCAGAAGCACCAACAGGCTGGAGCTTTAAAGTGAAATGATATTCACTGCAGAAGCTTTCAGCATTTCCATGTTAAAAGGCCCAGGCTTTTAAATATTTATTTTTTAACAACACAATAGTGCCTTGATCTGAAGACACAGGTAGATGGCTTGGGGCTATTAAAGTGCTGAGGAGGCCTCCAGGAGAGCAGCTCTTTCCTTCTTTGTGTCCCAGGATTAGGTTATGCAAGACAGGTCTTGCAAATACAGAGCAAAGCATAAAACATTCATTCCCTAATTTAAAGCATGAATTAACTTACCCCACAGATAGGAAGATCCTGCATTTGAACTGCCTGGTCTCCCTGGAGTTACTCCTGACAGGCTGCTGTCACCAAAGTGACCCCATGCAGTGCTTTGAGTGCTGCCAAGATAAGGTCTGTCTTTGTGAACTCCACTCAGTCACATCCCTCTCAGCCCACCTTCCACCCTCACACTGCCACTCCAGCCCTCCACACACTCTCAAGTCACCATTTGGTTTTAACCAGTCATAGATGATTTATAGTGCAGTCCAGAGAACAATTAAACCCTTAATCTAATAATTGTTTTGATTATGATGACGATTCATTTGATTTATTTGACCTCTTGGTGTCCTCTGTTGCTCTCGCTCCCCTTGCTATGATACTTCACTTTATTTTCCAGGAAAAAGATTCAATATGACAAACATTTAGCAGAAATATTTGTAAACCCCTGCTCTTAGTCTGGTATTTCTCCTGGACACAGCAACAGGAGTGGCAGCTGAGACCCTTTATTTAGTGTTTCATCTGACGAGATTGCAGGACGTGACTCAGCGGAACAACACGCGAACGAAGCCGGGTTTTGTGAAACAGCTGAAACATCCCTGATCTCTGCCCCCATTTCAAATGCTGGGGTTCGTTTTGCTCCTTAATAAAACTGCTCGGATTGCTGTTGCCCGTGGAGGTGGTTGGAGGCAGGGGGTGAGCTGGGGTCACCCCAACCGCTGTCGCTCCCAGACAGGCCGTGGTTTTTGTGCCGCTCAGAGGCTGCCCTGCCTTTTTCTCTCGCCAAAACCTCGCGTTTTCATCCCCCTTTGGATGTGGAGCCCAGGGTGGAAAAACGTGCTCCTGCTCGAAACTGTGGCAGAAAAATGGCAGCTCAAACCCTTCCTTGTGTGGAACGTGTTTCTTGGCTCGGGTCGCTCGCTGGGATTAGGGAAGTGGTGGGAGATCCAGCCCTGTGTGTTTCAAACCAAGCAGGAGCTGCGAATGTCTCGCTCCCTCTCGTGGCCACAGGGTACTGTGGAGATGGGCTCTTTTTGGTTATTCACTTACATGACATGCAGATAAATCCCATTTACAGTCAGGAAAAGCCATGGAGAACTCCACTCCGCACACACTCCCAAGAGTCCATCCCCACATCAGTCTGCTGTTCTGTCCCTCCCTGCCCTCCCCCATTTGAAACAACTACTCATTTCACCAGCTTTTGTCCATCTATGCATTTCCTCCACGAAGCTGCCTATTTTCAGGAACACAGTACACGGAAAGGGAATGAAACCACATTTTTCTGTGTGTGTTTCCTTCCTAAAATCAGAGTTGAAGCGGGACTTTTTCCCTGGAACTTCATGGGGGTAGTATTTCTCATTTGTTCATCCCTGTGCATCTCATTCTCAAAGACACACGAGTTTATTCCCAGAGACAATTAGTTATTTACAAAGAACTGGCTGTGCCCATATGCTCTGTGTGTGCCTTAGTCCCTCTCCCTGTAAACCCAGGCAAGTCCTGCCCACCTTGAAGATGCCCAGACAGCTCCTGGCTGCTGTTAGGACACAGCATGGCCTCAAAATTCCAAGCAGACGTATCTCAGTCACCTGGTCAGGATTACAACGTTTCTCGCTGAATTTCCAGCACACTGAGACGAAGTGCCTTGAAAAAAATGAGGACATGTAGATTCTTACTGATAGGCATTTGCTTTATCTGTATGAACTCACAATCAAAGCAGTGAAAGCCTTTGAAAATATTAAGAAAAATTCCCAGAACCATTCAGCAGTAAATGAGACTGAGTACACAGTATGTGTGTTTTTCCCCCTCTGGCTCCATTGCTGTGTTGCTTTCTTTATATAACTGGTCTAGTTAAAAAACACTCCTGACCTAAGAAAACCCATGTCAACCTTATAATTTTTTGTTAAATACATGGTGGTCAGTCACAGGTTTAAAAGTAGGAAAGGGTGGGCATTCCATATTTAACTCTGAGTCACTCCATTGTGTGTCACGTAGAGACAACTGCAGACTTTGGGAAGAGTTCCTCTGGATGAAGCACTCCCCGACAGAAATCCCAGCTCCAGGGTGCCCTCAGGCTCGTGCAAACTCCCTACAATCAGTTCTTAAGCCCCATGGAACCTGTTGCATTCCATGAAATTTTTGGGACTGAGTCCCTGGAGAATTTTGCTGTCTCTGGGGAAAGCCTTATTGAGGAAGTGGCTGAGTTCTGCTCCAGGGTCTTTATAAACAACCCACACTCATATCCTCCCTCTCAAGAAAGGCACTGCAGACCATCTACCCAATGTCTCCTACTCCCTTCACAGCAGTATTTTGTTTCTGGGAGGCAGTGGTGTTACTCTTGAGTAAAGAACATAATTCAGGCTTTTGTGTTAAATGGCCCAAATTCATCTGCTTTTAATGAAGAGCCTTAAAATGTGAATAATATCAATTTCAACTTTGGAACTTCAACATCAAATGACAGACTTGGAAATATCAGAGAGAACTCTTGACATCTGACGTGGATCAGTGTAAACTTCATGCAGAACTCTGTGTAGCCCTCTGTGCCCTTTCCCTCTCCCAGCACATCTTAATCAACTCTTCATCCCTGACTCAAGTGGCATCGTGGAGAAAAGCAACCTGTACAAAGAGCAACTGGCCATAAATCTCATAGGGAACTATGTGAAGTGTAGATAGTTTCTTCTCTCCCTTTAAATACCTTTATTTTGAGAGTCTTACTGATTTTGGTGAACTGGGGAGTTACACCAGCTGCAAATGCAGCCCCACCTCCAAACCTGACTGACAAGGATCACAACTGTTGTAGCTCAAGAACTCCAACTTCAAGCATTGTTGCAATTTGCTCATTCATAACCCACATCTGACAGCTTGGGCTGCTCACAGCTCTGTGCATATATTACACTGCCAGGAGCACAGATGGTAAAGGAACAGGATTTGATTTATAGCTGCTTATCTTGAAAAAGCTGCATAATATGAATATTTGAGTTTGTCAATGCTAAGACCAATCTCTGACTATGAGAATCTAAAACCTCAGTGACTCAAACCCAAAGCTACGATGAAGTGACACTTATTTGAGGCCTGTGCAAACCAATGACAAGATATGATGGACTTGAACTTCAACAATTTGGGAATAAGGGAAGGTAAAAGCCATTCCTGAGGGCAAGGATCTGTAGTTCTGCAAAAGCCTTCTGCAATTCCACACATAATCTGCTGGAATGTTACCTCACAGTAAAGAAAAGTTGCCTTCTGGAAAGCAGGTAAGAAAATCCGGGGTTATCATTTGGGGTCTCCTCCTCTGTAAAGTAACTGAACTTTTCCTCAGGCTGGATCATGTGTTTTCATATTTCAGTACCTGCCAAAAAGGGTGGGTTTGGCTGCAAAGGGAAAACAGGAAATGGCTTGAAAATTAATAAAGCTTGCAGAAAACAGCTTTTGTGCTTCTGACCAAATATTGCAGGGCCCACAGCTGCCCCCAGGGTACAGAAACAGGAAATTTGGCAACAGAAAGAGACAGTATCATTTGAGTTACAGGGGAGAATTGCAAAGGATGTCATCAAATGGAATGCTTGATTTACACTTTTTGAGTGTTTTTAGTGAAAGAAAGGGTAGAAAGGGGAAATATGAGTTTGCTGCGTATGGACTGGAGATGTTGTAAGCTAAGATTTCCCTTGTACTGGAGATAATGGATGAGATGGTTCTGTGGAAAGACAAATTTTAGAGCGTTGGAGCTGTACTTCCATGGAAAATTCTGTAACAAGTCAGGCAGAAGTCAGCACATTCAAATGTGTCCGGATGCTACAACCTCTGACAGCTTGTGAGACTGCAGAGGGGTGACTTGAATACTCCTCTGTGAGATATTTGTGTGGCATTTTTAGGTGTGAGTACAGAGAGAGTCACCCCCGGATGTGAATGCGCTGCTCTGGTCTCTGTGGGGGACTTTAAATAGTGTGGGTGGTTATGCTCCCATTTTACAGGTTATTTCCATGAAGTCAAAGCCCATTTGTGATCAGAGGGGGACCCTTGGACTGACTTCAGTGCCTCCGGGTTCATGATTGATCCAGGGGAAAACATCATCCTACACGTCTTCGCCCCTGAGGCGGAACAGTTTGCAGGGTCCAGTCACCACTTCTCTACTCCCCCAGCTCTGGTTCATTCCTTGCTCTCACTGAACCAGACACAGCCCAAACCTCTCACAAGGCTCTGCAAACCACTGATACGATAAGACGGAAGGAGCCGGTTATGAAATGCAAACACAAGGGCTGCGTGCTCTTGAGCCCCTTTCCACGTCCTCCCCTCAACCACTGGGACTGAAAACACAGACCTGCCTGGCAAGGAAAATTAAAAAAAAAGAGAGAGTCACCCATGCACTCATATCCTGGCAATTTGTGGGAATTGTCATAACACACCCAGACCAAATTACAGCGTCTCTGACACTCATCTCCTGACAGCGCCGGGGCACTTGTGCACTGCTGGGCAACTTCTGTTCTCAAACAGACAGACACAGAATTAAGGGCTGCTTTAAATGCAGATGAACTGTAAAATCAGCACCTATGAATAAACTCCTTTGTTGCCACAAAATTTATTGGCTTAAGGGAGTTGAATAACACTGAACTGTAGTTTCATTGAACACCCTTAGTTTGGGACAGTTCAGAGGAAAACTCTCCCAAGGGCACGTTGGCTCTTCTGAAAGAATGTTGTTGCTGTTTTAAATCAGAGGGTTCAGCAATGTCAACTGTCCCCACTGGAAGGCAAGTTCCTGTCACAGTTGTCCTTCAGGAGCAATCCCATCCCATGATGACAGTGAGGAAGGAAGAAGCTTTTTCACCAGCTGCTTTTGCATCTGTAGGCACATTTCTTAAGCCCTTTGTTGCGCTTTGATACCATGATAGAAGCTGATGTTATCAAATTCTTCACAGTTCAATAAATTTAGCTGAGGAGTTTTCATTTGAGGAACAGGCTGGAACAGGAGGAACAGGCTGGTTGGTATAGGAGGAACTGTTCCTTACTGGGAAGAATAATAGAAGTATTGAAAAGTGTTGGAATAGCCACTGGAATTTGGGCATCTCTGAATCCTGAAAGCTCAAGAACCCCAGCTCTATACCCAGAAGACAGCACAGCTTAAAGGAAGAATTTATTTAATCCAGCAAATAGCTCTTCCTTTAGAAAGGCTTATTCCTAAACCTGAGATAAGTTTGTTTATGTGAATAATCACAAAAGGTCTCCAGAGTGCTTTTGAAGAAAACTGAATGAAATCCTAAAAACACCTTCTTTTTGCTCCTGTTGAAAATTTGTTAACAATTAAAAAGTCACTGTTTGCACCAGTTTGTCTTTCATGGTGTACTACACTCCTTTTTTTTTCTTCTAAAAATACATACAGGATTCCAAACATTCCATTCTGATAAGGTAAAAAAATATTTCTTTCAATAAATTCCATTAAAACTGACATACTCCCCTAGCAAGATTTAGTTTCATATGAGGGGCATTTCCCCGATAAATAAACATTCTCTCAAATAAATTTGGAACTGCATTATTGAGAATAATTAATCCCAGCTTTTAAAATGCTGAAGGATAGTGCAAGGCCGTATTTATTTTACTGTTTTTCTGGAGACAATAACCCAATATTGCCTGTTGATTCTTGGCATTGGCATCCACTGTTGCCATCCTACCCTCCCCTTCATCCCAAAGAACAAAATTATAGCACCATAATTTGTAGCTACGAAGTTCCTTTGGCACCCATCACTTTGAGAGGGAGAGAAAGTCCCAATGGGAGGTGTAGCATTTCCCTTTTACATCACGTCTTACGTTCAGCCTTGCTTTGGTCCTTTGTAGCACCAAGTGTTGTGGGGTCTTAAAGACAGCTCTGACTCATTCCCTGAGCAAAACAACCCAGCCATGGTTTAGGGGGTTCTTTTTTTTTGTTGTTTGGTTGGTTTTTTTGGTGTGTATGTATTTAAGAAATGATAAAACCCCTGCCACAAGTCTCCTCTAGCAGAGGCTCCCTCCTCCACAGCTGCCAGCAGGAAGGAAATAAAGCCATGCTGCTGCTGCTGCTTTGTGAGCCTGAGGTCCTGGCACTGCAGGACTTGGAGGTGCAGAAGCTGAGGGAGAAGGTCCTGCCCTTCCTCACTCACTCTGTGACACACTGGTGCAGTCAGTTCACACGTGGGCACTGATTAAAACTCAGCACACTCCTAAACAGAGTCACAGAATCACAGAATCAGCTGGGTTGGGAAAGACCTCTGAGATCATCCAGTCCAACCCTTGCTCCAACCCTGAGCACGGTTCCCAAACCATGGCACTGATGCCACATCCACTGGCACCTGAAACACCTCCAGGGATGGTGACTGCACCACCTCCCTGGGCAGCCCATTCCAGTGTCTGAGCACTCTCCCTGTGAAGAATTTCTTCCCAATATCCAACCTAAACCTCCCCTGGCACAGCTCAAGGCTGTGCCCTCTTGTCCTACTGCTGGTTCCTGGGAGAAGAGCCCGACCCCACTTGGCTACAACCTCCAGTCAGGGAGCTGTAGAGAGCAATAAGGTCTCCCCTGGGTCTCCTCCATTCCAGGCTCAACATCCCGACCTCCCTCAGCCTCTCCTCACAGCACTTGTGCTCCAGTCCCTTCCCCAGCCTGGTTGCTCTTCTCTGGACCTGCTCCAGATATATATAAATAGATGTAAATCAGGAGATTATTACTTGCCCAAGATGAGGGAAGATTCAGAATAGGGTTAATATAAATAACTTGTCTCCAAGTTCAGCCCCAGTTCCTGCCTAATTGGTGAGCAAAGACCTGTCTTACAGATGTTGGTGCCCTCCAGCCTTGCACACCTGCCCTGCAAGGCTGATTCCCTGAGGTGTGGACAAGGAAAAACCAAAGAGGCTTGCACAGGCTCACTGTAGAACTGCTAATAATAATACATATTAAAAGGAAAAATCCTCTCTCTGAAGGGTGGTATCAGCACTCTGAGACCAGCAAGACTGTGGGCAGAGAGAAATAGTTGAGCACAGCCAGGGTGTCACTTGAGGACACAAGCTCAGAGCCTCAGACACACAGGAAAATTCAGACACTATTTACTGCAGAATTAAATAGCCTTTCCAAAAATTATTTCAGTATCCTTAAATGCATATTCAGTACCACACTTGCTTAGACAAACACGGGGGATCACTTTGAAATGAAAAAAACCATCAGTTCACCGCTGGAAATAACAAGAAAAATGTCCTTAGTGTTGTTCCTTAAGTATTTTTTTTAAAGACAGTTTGCAGAGGGGAGGGAGCACCTCGCTCTGCCTAAATTCCCTTTCCCCCCCTTTGCTAAATAAAAGCCTTGTGAAAGCCACAACAGCTCCTGTAACTTTAAACCTGGGCTGAGATCATAATTTTGGTGCTGACCAAACAGCGTACGGAGGGCGGGCCTGGCTGCTCGTCGAGGACCACCTTGGGCTGCTCCCACCCCTTGGCTAAGGAAAATAACTTCCAGCTCCACTCAGTTTTCTCCAACTGTGCAGTTATCAGCTGGGAAAGCCTTCCCCCTCTGCCATACAGCAGCAAAAGGAATATTTGGAACACCAGAGTCTTTTCTTTGCAGTGATTTCTTTTTGGGGCATCTCCATTCTGCGCTGCCTCTACTAAAAAAAATCAAAAATCAATCCCAGTTTGGATCCATCTGGCCTCAGGATTAGGAAAAGCGACTCTCCAAGATGTTTATGAAAGTGCCATTCTTCATCCTCGTCCTAGGGAGCATGCCCTTGGTAGCACTTGCTGAGGAAGGTAAGGAGAAACTTTGGTTGCAATCGTTTCCAGCCGTTTCCTGCGCTTTAACGGCGTCTGCGCTCGCTCCCGGGGTATGGAGCTGCTCTGTCCTGTTTGGAAAACTTCCTCTGGAATTCTTCAGCTGCAGCTGTGATCTGGCAAGGAACACAGCAAAGGTTTTTCGGATGGGCTGAGTTAGGCTCTGTTAAGGGAAGGATTTTCTGTGTGCGCCTGCAAGGGAGGGAGAAGGGACAGGCAGGCAGGGAAGGAATTCCAGCCCCAGCCCCTGGAGATGGCCTCATCTCCCTGTGACACACACACATCGACATTTAGGTGGTGTAACTCTACCAAAGGAACTTATAAATATTTCCATTCAGGAGTTTAACTCAGGAGCTTGAAGACATTGGAGTTTGAGCCTTACCCAGGGCTTTGCTAAGCCTGAATTAACCATGAGCTGTGTATATGAGCTAAACCAGGGAGAGTTATTAGCTGAGACATATTTAAAAAGTCTTATGCACCTACTTAGAAAAGATTAATCTGGCAAATTCTTTTGCATTTTATAAAAAAAGACACGCTTTTAGGTAAAAGAGACATTTTTTTTTACAGCTAAAGGGGAAGAGTCTGATTTATTAACAGTAAATCAGAATTACCCTGACCACTACTTGATTCCAGGAATATCACTTTGAAATTCAGACTTTCTGTGTAGTGTTTGACTCCTGATGAATGAATTGGCCACCAGGCAGCATGAAATGCCTCTGCCATTGCCATGGAACACATTCCCAGGACCAGAGCTCTAAATACAAGTACTTGAAACTCAGAAATACGCTTGTATATTTATGTATATAAAAAGCATAAACATACTTGTCAGGCTTGGATTTGGGGACCCAAACTGATTAAAAAAAAAAAAAAAAGACCTGATTTTGGCCTGATAAAATAATCACCATCATTCTGCTGGAAAGAATGGGGCTATGTCAATATACAGCCTGTATGGGTGTTGACTTGAGACTTCTAATGGTGTTCTGTGTGTCAGAATAGGAGGCTGAAAGTTTGGAGCTGTGTTTCAAAATTTCACAGAAAATCTAAAATCACATAAAGGGTTTTTTTTTCCTAGGAAATGGTGGGAAATTCTAGGAATTGTTTAAGGACAGCTACCTTAGCTTTAAAAACCATCAATATTAAATGTACCAAAGTTTAAAGCCAGTAGAAAAGAGGTAAAGCCACCACTGTTTTATAGAATTTCCGTAAGCAGTTTCTAATATACTAGAATTACAGGTAAAAAAAGTGTTTCATCTCCAGGTTTTTGGGGAACTTTTAAGCCTATCTTCTCTCAACTCTGAGAGGAGGAGTCCAGCTGAAACCCTACTAGTCAGACAAAAAAAAAAAATAGAGTATTTGCTGCTTGCAAGATCCCACCTCTGCCTTATAACCAGCTCTGAACTCCACAGCTGGATCTAGAACTTGGTTTATAGTGTTTAAGTCTGTTGGTGTGTTTTGGTTTTATGACTTTTTCTTCACATGGAGCCAGTCATTTAGGACAACTCCCAAAGGATACACATGGAAAATGGACTCCAGGTGTAAAACAAGGAAGCCTTGGGTATTTAATAGGTATTACTGTTGTTTACTGACAATCATCAGCAATTATGTGTTAGAAGAGACTTGAGGTGACCAAGTGCCACCTTCACAGTCTGTGCCTGGCTGACAGGGAGAGGGAGAATGTCTGACTTGAATAGTCCCTGGTGGATGGGTATATCCAGATATCTGAAACTCTGGGGGGACAGTGTGGCCTGAGGGCTTTAGAGGGAAAAAAGTCTCCTCATCAGATTCTGATACTTCTTAACCCAATGAGGTCATAAATAAATCTGCAGCTTCCCTTTTCTCACAACTGGGCACTCCAGGCACTCAGGGCTGAGACTGACTCAAGAAAAGCAGCTTGTTTCGATAGGAAGTGTATTTCCAATTTCCAAAAGGATTATTATTATTATTACTATTGAATGATTAGCACAGACATTTTTTGCCCTTCTGTGATCAGCATATAAAACCTCAGGCAAGTTATTGGATCAGACCAAAGGAGCTGAAATGGAAGTTGGCCTTCACCAGCATCCAAACCAGTGCGTTTCAGAGGCATTTCTTGATTCCAAACCCTTTCCTGTGGTGAAAATATCATTGCAGACACGGAGATTACTCCAGTGGCTGTCACATAACATGAACAAAAGTTAACGTGATTGTTAACAAGATATCACATGCCACTTGAGCTGTATCAACTGTCCACGTGCCTGATGTTACCTAGAGGCAAACACTGGCTTATATCTCCTTATGCAAGTCAGGTTTATCCAGGTCATGTTACATTTGGTTTGGACTGAAAGCAAGCACATTGACAGGATAATTCAGATAACAAGTGATAAGAAAGGAGATTGAAATTTACAGTCAGCCATGAAAGGCTAAAAGGTTTTCTATGTTTTTCAAAGTCATAAACCCCAGAATTGATAAAATCACTAGGAAAGTTGTTTTTGGAAGAGTCTTGATTTGCTCAACCTGTTGCTGTTTCAGTGGGAGAACTATAATAAATTCAGGCAACTCTAGACTCTCCTGAAAATCAAATTCTGTAACTGCTGGCTATAGACAAGACATACAACCAGAGGAACAGTCCCATTCGACTCAAAAGGGAGCCAGTTTTCTACTAAAGAAGCACCACAAAACCTTTCACCCTGCATCATGAATGATGAGTGCTCTTACATGTGTCCCATAAATGCCTCTTTGTGACATAAATCTAACTCTGCGTGTCCAATACCCAAAACAATTATCACAAAAAAAAGGAGAACATCATCTTGCTGAATCCCTATTAGTAGCTCTGCAAATCAGTGGGTCTGTATTTTGCGATGTCTTTGTGGAAGACCAGCAGAGAACAGATAAAACTGGCTTTCTCCTCTCTGCTGGGCAAACCCATCTGTATCCCAACAGTTAAGTTTTGAATCTGTAACTTTACAAACAAGGAAAACAGTCATATTTAAATGCTTACAAGTGGACCTTTCATTAACTGAGGCTGCACAGTAAAATCTGGGAACAGAGAGGCCAGATTCTCCACTCCTGTCATTCAGCAGCTCCCACTGAATCCGTGCATTTACCCCAGATCTAGGACTGTAAATCATCTGGGAGGGGAAAAAGAAAGAGGCAGTTAAAAACCTAGAGAGCATTTTGCTAGATAATAAAAGGCAGTGAAGGAAGGCTGCTGGGCTCCAACAGAAGCAGGCAGTGTTTCTCCATGTGCCACTTGAGGCGAGCCACACGTGGACCACAGAAATGCCTCATTCCTGCTGCTGGCCCAGCTGGGGCAGATGGGATGTCTCAGTGGCACGTTTAGTTTTGTTGGTTTGTTTGCTTTTTGTCTGGATGTGGTCAGGGACCACAGGATGGAACCCAAATGCTGCCCAGGTCCTGCCCCTCCCTGCCCCCCAGGTCCCTTCTGCAGCCTCTCAAAGGGCCCCTCTTCTCCGTGTGCCCCCCCAGTGGAGATGAATCCCCCAGCAGAGCACAAACTGCTTTGGGATGTGGGATTTGGGAGTGCAGGTGTGCTGGGATGATCTAAAGGGAAACAAATGAGGAAAAGTAAGTGATAAAAGCCCCACTGATTTCCAGCTCCCCTGCTCAGAAGCTTGGCCAAAGGCTCTCCAGGGACAGAGAAGCTGATGCTGAGCACATTCTCATGTTGCTTTATGACTTCCTCATGTTTATTCCATCCTAGTTGATTACAAACACCACAACTTCCAGCACAAATTGGATGGGAATAATCCTTTGTGAGGGCATAATTCAGCTGTTACACCATTTTCAGGCGAACATCTGCTCTCTTAGGAAAGCTTGAGTAGTGTAGGAGATACTGTTAAATCTGTAAAGGGAACACACTTATCTCCAAATGGACATTAAAGTGTTTTTATGACTATGAAACCCATCCAAATATTAGCTAGTCCATTATTAATGTAGGATAAAAGTCAGACTAAACATGTTTGAACGGATCTTGCTTGCTGCATGGCAATAAAAGGAGGTAGCCAAAAATCACTCTGTGAACAAAATTAACACCTGAGAGTCTCCAGTGCAGTGTTTGGTGGGAGTATTTCAAACAAATGAGTTAAGGAACATGTAAAGGGTCCTGCTGGCAGACACAAGGGGTTAGTAACCTCCAACAAGGCAGCTGTGAAAGGGCATGTCGTTGTAGCCTCAGAGTTCTGGGGAGGAAGTGATTCAGGGAAAGATTAGTATATTACTGTATTAGAGCTCATTTCTTGATTCCTCTCATCTGCATTTACATACCCCAGTACTTGCAACCACAGATGTTTGCTTTCTGCTGCACGTGTGGAAAATCTGCTGCTCCCTGACACACAGTTTGGTCCTTCCCTCCTCGTCTTGGCTGCAATGCTCCTTCCCTGTCAGCCCTGCAGCGGCAGCTCTGTCATCCTCCCACTGACAGGAAGGTGCAGGAGACACTCACACCTTGACCACAACTCCAACCTTGTTGTCCCAATCAAACCCTCAGGGAAGACAATTAAACTGTGAGTAAAATTGCCAACCGGGAACCAGGAGCACGGGGCAGCAAACATCAATAGCAAAGTGGTTTTGTCACACACTCATGGGATAACAAGTCTGAGCTTAGTGCACTGAGCAGACAAGAAAGCAGAGGTGGACCCAGCAACAGTCTTAAAAGCATAAATTTGGAACAGTCACCTCTAGTTCTGCAAGGGATGTCCCCTAACGGAGTTAGTCCCTTCTTATGCCCACAGCTCTGGGGCTGATCTTACCACGCTTAAAACAAGGCTTACTAAGGTTCCACTTGGTGCCTTTGTTTCCCACCTTTGGCTGGGGGCATTACACACAGCAAGCCCTTGAAGAGCAGCTATTTCTCTGTATCTGCCCAGTTAAAGTACATTTTGCTTTGCTTTTCTGTCAGTAGAAGGCTGGAACCTTCAGAGGCCACGTGATGGGCTGGAGGAGCAGCCCAGTGGTTCTTTGCCACTTGGCACTGTCTGTTCAAACCCCTGGCTTTGTTCCTTTGGGTGAGGCAGCCCCAGCAATAAAACCCATCTGTGGCAGGGTGTGGTGACCAAAGGAAATGTTTCTGACCATTCAGCAAAGCATTGTCATCACGAGCTGCAGGGAATACCTGAACAAACTCAGTCATACTCCAAATAAGGCTGAGCTAAATCCTGCCTCGTGCTTCAGGACCAGTTTGCAACTGGCAGACACTTTCCAAAATTCCTGCTATTTTGTCATCCAGCTTCCTTTGTTACATAAAGCAAACTGTCAGTCTTTGCATAAGGAAACTGCAGGAAGCACTGCAGGATTTGGGCAGTGCATACTTTCTCCTGAACAACAGAGTCTAGACACTTAAATACACGCCAGGGGATTTCTTATGGGATGAGACATTACTCCAACTTCCAGAAAAAATTAACAGAGAAAGAAAATGACCCAAACAGGCCAAAGACACAGAGCTCTCAGGATACTGCAGATGGGATTTTTCAGGGTACAGATGAGGTACAAATGAGAATTTCAGTGCCCATTAACAAACTTCCCTGCCTTTCTAAAGTCTGAACATTTTAACTGTCCAAGGGCTCAAACTTCGAAAGACAAATCCCAGAATCCACTATGTTATATTCTTCAAAACCTCATGTTTTCAAAGTCAGAAAAATTTTGTAGCCTGGATTTTGGTGATGTTGAAGCATTTCACAACAAAAGAGACACCTGTATGCTTTCCCCCCCCCCAAATATCCAAAAATAGAAAAAATAATGGAAAACTATTTTCAGACAAAATTCAGCTGATTATGTAGATTTTGGGTTCTGGAATACACTTAAATTGAGGATGAAGCCAAATAACAGCAACAACAAAAAATTCTATTTGAAAATTATGCAACTGCTGAATTTAAAAGGCAGATTCCTCACAATTCACATTTTTTTGTTAAACCTCCACCACGAGGAATAAAAGTTTTCACTGAACCGCTCCTGAACTAATTCCAGTGATGAGATACAGACTGAGACTCAGTTTGCTCACAGTCAAATTAAGGTCTCTGAGTGAGGAATGCTTCCTCAGGACATAAAGGCTGAGTAAAACACATCCAAAACAGGATGGAGAGCACACAAATCCATACACAGCCCTTCAAACAACACCACTCGGGCTGCAACAGTCCGGGAAGCAGACCCTGAAAGCCATCAGTCAGCTCCAGATGTTTGCTCAGCTCATCTGCAGCAGGACAGTGATACCTCCCAAGTGACCCATCCTGCTGAATTCCTTCCCTTGCTCTTCCAGAGCAGCATCCTCCAAAAGCAGCCATTTAGCCCAGCTGGATGGGATAAAACATGATGTTGATAAGACACAGATAAAAATAAACTTGAATTTTAAGATCAAAGCTTTTGTTTGACAGTTAACCTGCTGGTTTCCTTTTTTAGCTGTTACAAATAACTGAAGATGGTTTCCTTTTTTTTTTTTTTTTTTTTTAATAGAAGCAGAAGGCAATGAGCAAAAGATTATTTTAGTTCTTGCTAGAGGGAGTCCTTTAAGGTTTGCCATTTTTATCTCCTGGTCTCTTATCAGAGATGGAAACTCAGTCTGTTTCGAGGGCTTCCTATTTCAAGGACTAAACTTAAACCACAGGCTTACAACTGCCTTTACCCACCAGTTTATTCAGCTTTGTGCCAGGAGAGAAACAAGATCCTACAACATTTTTCGTCTTCAGAAGTATCTTTGTTGGTTCTGGAGACACCTGAAAGAAATGCTAATGAACAACAGTTTTACAGCTCCCTCTCCTTTCCAACACAACCACCGTGCTTTGAAAGCAGCCCTGAGAGGTTTCTCTAGTAAACTGTCACTCCAGGCTTGTAAGTAGTGAGCTCATCTCCCCCTAAGTGGGTCATGGGATGCTTAAGCACGGGAGGGTTTCAAAGCAGTATTAAACTTTTAAAGACAGCAAATTTTCTCCTGGTGTGCAGCCTTGAGAGCAGCTGGGGACTTTGAACTGAAAGGCTCCCAGCTGGAACTGTGGCAGGACGGGGGGAGCAATGATTAATTCACAGGCACAGAGCTGCAAACAGAGGAGGCCCTGGCGCTCCTTGGAGACAACACCAGCACTGTGAGGCAATATTTTTATTTGCAGCCTCCTCTGAGATAATATTAAGAACACATGCAGAAGCACTGCTTAACCCTGACTCTTGCTACAGTTGGCCCACATCAGTTGAAGCCAAGGAATGACAGGAGCACACACCCTTTACATCCCTTTTACATTGCCTTTGATGCCAGTGGTGCAGGGCTCGTCCTGGGGACAGGGAAAGAAGCGTCAAGTCCGACAGTTTCTCTCAATTTCCTTTTAAATATTTAACTTCTTTATGGCTTTCCCTGACGAAGCTGTCTAACATCCAGTTTTCCTTCCTACTCTTCTGATAGCAAATTGCCTCCCAGCCTTCCTTTGGGCAATAATTCAGTAGTGTCTGTTTAACCACCACCCAGCCACCTCCACTGTCTGCCCAAAATGAACCTGGAAAGACTCCAGGGATTATTCTCCATCAAATACAGGACCTCAGCTTGAGCACAGTGTTACACAGATGGGATAGGACTGGCTCAAGACCTTCAGAATGGCAGAAATCAGTTCAGTCTGAGCTGGGGCAGTTGATGGGAGCCACATCCCAGTTTTCCCTTTCCAGTTAAGCACTACCAAGGATGACCCAAATCTCAGGTGAGCTGAGTTACCTTCTCCAAGTATTTATCTTTCCCCACAGGCTATGAAGGAAGATAAGTGCAAGCAGACACTTTATTTAGATGCCTTTATTAAGAACCTAAAATTAGGCAAGATTAATCTGGGCCACCTCCTTTTGTCAGTCACCGAGAGGGCAAAGGCACTGAAAATAGATTTTCTGCATGTCACTCACGGCCAAGAATCTCCAGAAGTACCACACAAAGACTAATTATTTTACATTCCTTTGTGCCAGTCACTATTTCTCTGCACCTTTGCTGTGTGACACTGTTTGCTTTGCTGCCTTCGCTGTCAGGCAGTTTTTCAGGGCTGAGAGCCGTGCCAGGAGCATAAGCAGCTTCTCCCAATAAGCTGCTTGTTGTTAACATATAAAATTTATTTCACTTTCTGCTGGGGGATTTCCCTCTGGTAATTGGTTTTCTCCATCTGTGCTTATTTTTCAACTAGGGAATAAAGGATGTTTTTTTTTTTTCAGTTCTGACCAGGATTACAAGGTAAACTGATCCCTGCACAGTTCACATTGTTGAGTTCTACTGCTATTTTTCCCTTACACTTAACATCCACATGGCCAATATTTTACATCCCCTAATACACTCTGAAGTCATTACTTTATAAGCAAAAAATAAGTATTATAAGCAGTGCTATATCTTAAATCTCACTGATATTTAGGAAGTGTCTAAATACACAACTAAAAGTCAAGCCCCCTTTGTGCTTCCTCAACAATACCTGGGGTATTTCAATTAAAAATGAGCAAAACGTTATTTTTGCCATCTGACTTGGAGCTGTGATTTACCCTGGCCTCTTCTAATCGTTCTGTGGGGTTTTGGTGATTTTTGGGACACTGACTGGCTTAATTAGCCTCTGTATTAGGCCTCATGTTGGCATCACATGAATATACTTTCTTCATCTGCTGCTGCCCAAAGTGCTACCTGCACACCCTTTTGGCTCTGAAATAGAAAGTGTGTCTGTGTTCAGGCTTATAAAGGTACAAAAATATAAAATTCTGTTTACTTGAGTAAACATGGAATTAGAAATCTAAGTTTAGTTCAGTGTTTGGCCTCTTGGCAATGGGACAGAGCTCTCAGTCTTACATTGGTGGAGACGGATTAAAAAGTTCTGGTTTGGTTCGGAAAATAATTTTGGGAGCGAAGGAAAAATATTTGCAAGTTTCCAGTAGAATTCAAATGAGAGTTTTGAGGAAAATCAGATTTTTTTTTTTCAGTCCCAACTCATTCATTCTTTAAGCTGGCAGTGTATTTTTTTTTTTTTACTGATTTCAAAATGAAATATTGGTGCATTTAGGAGTGATCAAGTCTTCTACAAGAAGAATTTGGACCTAGTCAAACAATCCAGATCTGCTCTAACTTCACAAGCAGGGGAGATGAGTGCATTTTTAGGTGACTACATGAAAAGGGAAATTAGTAGAAACAGTGTTAATTTAACAAAACCAAACAGGTTGTGAAGATTTCTCTGACACAAAATATTCCAATGGGACAATAATTCTCAAGCTTTTAAAAAAACTCCTGTGAATGATCTGATTGCTGAGATAAACAAAAGTTCCTTGCTAAGTTTGAATCTGGGGAAGATTTTTGAGAACTCCCAAGCTTTTTTATTTTTTTGACTGAGGATATTATTACTGTTTAAATTTCAGCCCTGCTATCTGGAATTAGCAGGACCTTTATTCCCAGGGAGCAGCAGGACAGGCAGCCTCACCTGGCTTTGTAAGCACAAACTCCCAAGGCATCTCACACTACATTAATATCATTCTTGGGCACAGGTTTATGAGTCAGCAAGAAAATTAATCAAACGATGCTTCTGTTTTCAGCATGTTCCTGATAATTCCAGTTGTCTTTACAGGGTCATATTTTTCATGTCCTACCTTGTTCCAGCTTGTAAGTCTGGCTGTGTTTGTAAATAAACAGCATTATGTGGGCCAAAATGTAAATGCCCATTATAGCAAAGAGCACAGATGCCACAGAGGTCTAGAATAAAAAAGGGAAGACCTTGCATTGTTGCCTAAAACAAAAAATCAAATTATGGCAGCCAAGCATTTGCAATGTCAGAAAAACCTCAGGACAGATTTGGGTAGGAATATTTTCAACCTATGGCTGCCCCCATAAACATTGGTGACAGTTCTAAAAATAAAGGTTGCAGCTGGGACTGAGCTGAAAGATGGGAGAAAGCTCTTAACTGTTTTAGAAAATGGAAGATGTTTGAAGTCATTTATCCCAGTGCATAAGCTGGAAACCTGGAGGCATCACACCCACTCTGGGGGGGAGAGGGAAACTTTCCTTAAAAAATGAGAAATCTTCTCTTAGACAAAATGTTAGTAGCCAACATGTTTTAAGTGATGGTACTTAAGCTCTTTGTCCCACTGCTTCAGGCAGGAGTAAAGCAGAATTCGTGTTTATCCCAAATAATTTCACAAACCAGAGTGGGGCAGGGACACAGAACAGGGCACAGAGCTCGTGTTTAACAAAGTTTTCGCATCAAAGTAGCCAGAGAGGTGACTGAAAAGTAAAATCCTGACTCACTTTCTAAAATTTGATTCAGCAAGCTCAGTTCTAGAAGGAGAAGAAAGCACAACGATTGATTTCAGAGACAGAAATGACACGGAATTCGAAGCACTGCCGACCCTGGTGAGTATAAAATGCCAAATAAAGGTTCCTTCATGTTACCTGCCTGTTCACTGCCCCTCGCTGCCTCTCCCAATTCAGTGTCTCTCCCTCAGCTTCAGTGAAACCAAACTGGCAGACCAGCGTAAAAGAAAAAACGCCACTAAAAAAAGGGCAAGGCCTCAATATTCTGCAAATCTCCTTTTGCAGTCCTGCTGAGAGGTCATCTCATGTAGAAAAGCCTCCAGCTGGGATAAGAAATCAGCTCATTTGGTTTGTTTTCTGTACACAAGTCAAAGATGATGTGTGACAGCTAAAAAAAGCATCCACGAGAGGTGGATGACCAAGACATTTAAATGCCACCTTCGTACATGTGGACTGAGTGTACTGAGGTTTTCTTTTCCCTCTTCTCCTCCCCTCCCCCAATTCTTGTAGTTGCCCACCAGACTGCACAGTGTAACAAATCTCTTGCAGTTTGGACGCCTGATGACCACAGAAAGTGCTTTAGTCCCGGATGGAGAGAGCGACAATTCCACTGGGTATGGAGCGAACACAGAGAGTGTTGATGGTAAAAAGCCTTTTCATTTCCACTTTTTCCATGTCAAAGTTCTACTGCCATCTACTAAATAATATCTGGAAAGTTCAAATACCGAGTTTAAGGTGTTCTCTTCATAAATAGGCACGGAATAGTTCAGCAGACACACTCAGAGCAAGGTGAAGTTTTATCAGCATATGCCAATCTCAGACAATTGAAATCTGATTTCTGTCTTAATCATAATTATTTTATACCGCGTATAAATGCCTTATTGATCTTAATGTGATAACACAAGTTTCACTAGTATATATCAGGTCAATTAGTCCCTCAGGTTTTAATTTCTTTCTATTACTTAGGAATTTTTTGTATTCACTCTCCCAAACTTTTAATTTGCTCCTTTCCTATTAAAAGGACAACCTTGAATCATTGTGATACAGTTGATAAAAGTTTTCCTTGGGTACAGCATTACAAATTGGACTGAAAAGCTACAAAGCAAAGTGAGTAACTGTTCTCTTTCTGGCTCTACAGGTGAACCGAGTGGGGAACCAGAGAAAACTGAAAAAGGTATTAAACTAAATAAAATTAATTGCTTAAAAAGACAAGGGGGGACATAACTGCCAGGGAATCCCCTTCCAGCAGCCTTTCTATCCCTGAACTGCCTCCATGTCCACATCCACATGGAGCCCTCCACTCCAAAGGCACATCTTCAGGCTGCTGAACTTCCCAAACCTACTTCAGAACTCACAAGATAGAAAAGAATTTCCCCAAGGAGGGGGATGCAGCAGGACAGCATCAGTTCTGTATCAGTGACCTCTTACCAGTGGTCTCCATGAGAAACACGCTAACATTCCCCACTTCTGCTTTCAGGTGGTCTGGAAACAATTGCACTGGTGGGAATAATCATTGGAATCGTAGTTGCAGTTGGAATCCTGGCAGGAATAGTAATTGCTGTCGTAAGGAAGATGTCAGGCAGGTACTCGTAAGTAAATTGCTAATCAGGCTTTTCCAACAAGCACCATCCTCTGAGCAGGGCCCAGGAATCACCTGGGAAATGTCTGGTGTGCCTATTTTGAGTAAACAATCTGTTTTTATGCTACACATTGCAGCAGTCTCGGCAAGAGCTGCATCACAATGTGGGGGAATCTAAAGCCACAGAAATCAGAGAAAAAATTGCCAGATATTGTTATAATATCAAGTGCATGGGGTTTGGAATTACTGTCCTGCACAGAGGTAAAATTATCTAGGAATTATGTCAGGACCAAGCTCTACAAGTACTGGAAAGCAGCTGAGCATTGGGAATGATCTCTGCTTTATTCTTTGGTGCCATGCAAATCTAAAGTGCTTTACAAACCCCAAAGGACTAAGAAAAGCCCAGGACATTTTAAACAGATCCTGTGCACCAGAATTAGGAGAAAGGAAAACAGGAACTGGGAGGAGAAATAAAGTGGTGATAGGAAAGAGAGAGAGGGAGGAAAAAAGGTCAGGTACCTAACATTTGGGTAAGGATGAGCAATAAATGTCTACTTGTTGCTTTCCAGGCCCTGAAAACAGTTGAAAAAACAGCCCTGCCATCCTATGCCAGAAAATACAAGTGCTTCTTATTTTATAAGAACTAAAGACTCTTCCTGTATTTGTGTGAGAAGATGATCCATGGAAAATATGGTCAAAGCATTCCAGATCTATGGGGATCCCACACAGCTCTAAGGACCATCCCCCACACTCCCCCTGATTCCAGAGTGTGGAACATTTCATAGGATTTCTACTATCCAGGACTTTATTAGAAGAAAAAAATCCTGCAGCAAACAGATGTACACCTGAAATGTGATTTACAGGTAATATATGCTTGGGTTTTAAATGCAACCAAAGATTATTTCACATCACATTTTATACATTTCTCTTTTTTAAAAAAACCCCGACATATCCAGAACATATTCAGAACTTTTTAAGTGTTTTTGGCTGGTTAAGTGCTTGTGGCATGTTCATCTACCACGTGATGTATCAAAAAGGAGGAATTAGCTTCAGAGAGAACCAGTTATTTACAAATTAAGAAAATACTGGATGTTGGAAGCTAAAATCTTTCTACTATTGATACAGATTTTCTGCTCGTGATACTTATGTTATTCTGTGGCAAAACAGGGTAGACCTGGCTGGAACTGACCTACCAACTGAAAGCTTGCTCTTCTGATTATTGCATCAGGAATTTCCTGCCTTCTCTTGTTGCAGAGACACGCAGGGATTGAAATAAACATCCTGAATCAAGGGGTGCTTGGAAAATACCCACTTTTGATGGGTCACTTTAAGCAGTTACTCAGCAGCTCTCGAGCTGACACGGAGAAGCTTTGGAATTAGCCAACACAAATTTTTTTCCTTTCTGAGTGTCTGGGGTTCTGGGTGGGCAGTGGATTTGTTTGACGACATGTGCAAGGCTGGGTCAGAGCGTGGCACTGAGGTACAACACAGCTTTGCTGTGGCATTTTTAGTGCAGCAGGACCTGATTGCACAGAGCTCAGAGCGAAGGCTTTGCATGTCAAGTGGCTGCAAGAGCATCAGATTTTCTAAATTTTACGGCCCTTCAGTGTTTGGTGTAAAAATCATGATAATCCACGAGGCTGACAATTGCTGAACGTGTCAACTTCTCTGTATTTGCTTTTCTGTTTGTGTGCCATGAACTATCATATCAATCCAAGCTTTGGAAATAAAAATCATAATATAAATTGTCTTACTTTACCATAATTGTCCTTTGTTTTCTTTGAGGAAATTAAAATATTTTAAACTTCCCTCAATTTTCCTGACTTATTTTGCTACTTGTCTAATCAGTGCAATGCCTACAACCAATTAATTTGACATTGATAAATGAAACTATAATTCAAAACTAAACATATGAGAAAAAGTAATTCAGGAGTGCTTGGATAGTTTTTGAGTTGATGTGGTGAAGCATTCAGTCTGTGACCACGAGTAATAAGCTTTTACCTTCATGTAAAGTCCTATGGAAGCAGGAAGATTAGAGCCGCTTCTTGTGGCAAAAGAATAGTGATTTCTGTTAGCCTAATTTTAACAATTTCTTGTCTGTCCTGGAAACTGCCCCCTAAGATGCATTAAGGCCTTCCCAAATGCTTGGCATATGGGATTATGAATTATTCACCCGTTGCAGGGAATAGCACAGATGTCACCAGTTTCTTCTGCAGTCACTGTTAACTTGCAAATACCACGAAATCAGAAAAACATTCTTGTGCCAGCTCTGAATTTTGGTTAAGCCTGAAGTAACAAGAGAAATTTGAGAAATGTGTGGCATTGGAGCAGACAACCTTTGTGGGCAGTTCTGAGTTTTCCTGGATCATGGGCAGAACTACCAGCTGAAATTCTGCTCGAGGAGACGCTTTGCTTTGCTCCTACATCAGAATCTCTCACTAAAAGCCAGTTTAACTTCATATGCCAACTACCTAAATTTTCTGGTCTTAACTGTGCCTTTATGGGCCAACCTGTAGTTTAAGGGAGGTTTTATTAATCTTAGGTAAAAATCAACCCCTAACCAAACAGCCCATGCCCCTCTGAAACATCAGTTGTGGAGACTGAGTATTAAATGCTGTGACGGACTAAATCTGAACCTGCAAAAATGTGAAGGTAATTTCCTTGTGGTCATCAGCTGGAGTACAGGATACTCAGTATAGAGTAGAGGAAGCAAGGGTTCTGGGAAATCAGAAGACATCTGTTATTCTGCAAACTTGAAGAAACAGCAACTGCTGCTGCAATGATGCATTTAATATTCTAATGATTCATACACCTTGCTGCCTGGAAATCTCAAGTGCAGAACATTCCAGTCAGCTTCAAGCAAACCTCAAGAAACAATGGCTTGTTCATTAAAATCTTGTCTCTATTTGTTTTGTCTCTATATGTTACTGAATTAAAGTTAATTAATCTGTAATTCCATGATACAAATGTCCTGTAAATGCAGACTGAAAATCCACACAGAGCTCTGTATTTCATACGAAACCCCTGCAGGTTTCTGTGACTGAGCTGTCCTTGCCTTAAAATCCACCTAGTTTGGGATTTCAAACCCAGATTGAACACCAGCTATGCAGTTTTTGGTAGAATTTCTCTGGAAGGTGGGATCTTTTCTGCTTTGTGAGAAGTCAGACAGCACATTGTCCCAGGGCAGACCCTTCTGTGAGCTCAGATGAATGATTAGTGGCACAATCAAGGCCCCAGGTCAGGAGACTTCCTCTGCATGAGAACACACGAGGAAACAGCAGCTCCAGACTTTCACCAGCTGGCCAAGTTTGACTTTTATTCACAGGGAACAACACTCAATAAATCAACACTCGCTTTTAACTTACAGTCCTCACTCCTGATCACATTCATTCCTTTATAGTCACCAACAATAACGTTCCCTTTTGCAGCTTGGCTTTGAGTCATGAATGTGGCTCTCCCAAACAGACAAGCAGGCACCAGGCTTCCTGTGAGAGTGCCAGATGTCACTAAAAAATATCATAAACAGAGCTGTCCCCTTGCATTTGTGTCCATGGGGAAGACACAGAGCAGTTGTAATTAGGAGAGCAAGCTGATGCATCAATATTTATTATAGTTCTGGACATCGATACAGCAATTCTTCCCTGAGTTCATTTAAGGCATGCTTGTACTGTAAGAACAGAAAATGTCAGAAGAATGAATTCAGTAAAACCAATAATAATTAAGTTTGCACCAGAAGAATTATGGAGGTCAACTTATCCTATAAATTTAAGAAGTGTTCATTTATAGTTAAACATGCAGAGCATGGCAGAACACCACTGCAAATATCTTAATCACATCTTATTTCATTCAAAAATAAGTACAGCCTGCACATTAACACCTCTGTCAAGGTTTCAGACTCAAATGTACTGAAGTATCATTCACATGAGAGTGGCAAATTCTGCCTTGATACACAGATTAAGTGACTTGCCAAGGGTTATAACACAGGTAAGGGAAAAGCCACCAGCCCAGGAATCTTGAAACATTAAAACATTAGTCCTGTCACGGCTTCTTAATAGTTCAAATGCAGTGATGTTCAGCATGTTTTATGGTAAGATCATCCCTAATATTATTTAGGATAAGATAGGAACAAAGGACACAGAGCAAAACAGCAACTTATTGAATGCACCAGGCCCCTCAGGTCACAAGTGTGCTCGGGTTGCTTTTGATGAAGAGCCATTCCAGCTAAAAATAATTTCTGCTCCACCAGCCTAAGTTTTGCAGTGTAGATGCTACTGAAGCACTGCAATTTAAAACTTAATAACTGGCCTACAGCACATCTGAAGGCATTGTTATACCTATTTATACTCACCTCCTTCACCAGATGAAGTGCCAGAATATCCATACCCATCCTTTTGCAGACAGCTTTTTTAAGCTAAAAGATTGACCCCACTGAGATTCCCAGCATTTTGTTTGGCTTGACAACTTTCTGATGGATGCAGAAGGTAACAGGGGAATCTGCAACTTGACACCAGGTGCCAAAAGGAGAAGGCTGAATTAGTGCTTTGTCCATTTTTTTACAGCTGCAGCGTGGAGGCATTTCTGGATAAATAAACTGAGCATCTCACTGGCCATGTGTCTTTGTCCAGGCCTTGTGGATTTAGGCTTGAGACCAAACCCACAGGTCCCCCTGCTCTGCAACAAACAGTTGAACTCCAACACAAAGATCCCCATTCAGTCATGGAGTTTGTTCAGCCCCAGGCTGGAGAAGTCAGATTTTTCAGACTCTGGTAAACGTTAAACTGGCAAATGTCTCAGCAGGCAAGGAGTGCTGCACATTCCATGCATATCCAAAGCTGTGTCCCATTTCCAGAAAGCAGTTGGCAGGGATGATTGACTCCAGAGAGTTCAGAACCAAACAGTGCCATCCAGAAAAAAAAAAAAAAAAAGGAAATGGAAGAAGGAAAACCAGAGAAGTGCAACACATTGTCTTCACTAACATTTCATTGCATTCACATTTCCAGACTGAGCTAAAATTGAACCATGGATTTGCCAACCTGTGGGGCCACTTCAGATGTTATACCAACATCAGTAGTCACATAAACTTGGGGAAGAAATTCTTACAACCTTTTCTTCCAGTAGAAAAGGCAGTAAAAGTGACACACAGGAGTGATACTGATGCAACACAGCAACAATTCCAGTAACAGCCAGGGAAAAATAGAAGCTCCCTTGGTTTTTTGAGGGGGAAAAATGTAGAAAGAACCAGTTCTATTCTTTGGAGAACACCTCTTACTTCTTCCTCCTGTGCAGAACATGAAGCTACTGATGCTTTAAGAATATGGATTTTTCTCTACTACCTAAGCCCTTTAACTAATTTTTCCTGATGGCCATCTGGTAATAACTTCAAGGCAATGCTGACCAGCAAAAATGACCAGCAGCTGAGTTATTTAATAAGTCATTGACTTATTTAAACACTCCCTCCTTCCCTCCAGAATGACTAAACATTTTCTAACAAGGCAATTTTAAATGTACTGCTGTTTGTCTTCGGAAATCAGTACTGTATGTCTCACTTGAGCTGGGAAGCAACTCCATTTCCTGCTTTTATGAACCATGTTAATCCTCAAATAACACATTCCTTTGAGTCCTGTGGATATTCTGCCTCATGACATTTGATTCATCCTATGCAGGAAGCAGGGGGGGAATTAGCAGGTTCAGCAGGTGTGCTCAAGGGAAAAGAGAGAGGAATGTCAGCTCTTCCTCATTTCCTATCTACTGGAGGAAGAAGCCCCAGAGGAGTTGAATAAGCAGCAATAACTGAGCATAGGGGAGGAAACAGCAGCTTCCTCCTTGAAGGAATGTCCCCTCCTGTACCAGGCACTGAGGCATTTTGCTGAGAAATAAGGGACAGACAGAACTGCCAGCATTTCCCTGCCTGGACCCCTACAAACTGTTTAGAGAAAGAGAATTGAGAATTGAGAAAAGTCCCCTTTTCACAGCTCACACAGAGCTTTAGAAAGTACAAGAGGTTTTGACCTGAAAGCCAGCCCTTAAAGGCAAGTTGTATATAAAAAAATAGTGTAGCAAAGGCTACCTGTTAAAAAGGAGTGGAAGAATTTAAGTTGCTGCATAAAGTTTCCTCTGTGATCCAGGCCTGGAATTACCCTGAGCAAAATACTCCTGGCACTAAGATCCACCTCTTTGTAAGAGACAAAATATTAATGAGATTATGAAAGCATAGATTACTATTAATCACCTCTCACAGGGAGGCAAAGTCTGCCATCTGTTCATTTAAACCTGGAAGTGCCGAAGCTGAGAAATGTTTAACTCCTAATTATGAAGTTATTCCTTGAACACAGTTTTCCTGATGAGTTCTTCTACCTCATTTTGTCACGATTAATAATTAGCTTACTAACACAATAAACATGCTTGATTGAGTGGAAAGTTAGCAATAGAAGATGCTGAGAAGGTGAAGCATGTCTGCATTTCATGGAGAAAACTGAGAAGGGCCACAGGAATGGCTTGAGATTCCATGCACCTGACAGGAAGGGATGTATAAAGAATGTACAAGCAGATCATTAAAATTAAAGTCTCCTCACTGGAGGCTGATGTAGATGCACAACGACTGCTCTCTCAGTAAGCTGTACCTGAGCCCCAGCTAGTGGTGGGAATTACTGATGGCATTTTTACAGGGAAAAGGAACACATTCAGAACAGAGAAAAGCTTCGGATTATTGCACATGGTCTCGTAGCCATCAAACCTGGTTTTATTTTCAAAATGTTTTCAACGGAACTAAAGTTACATACTGGTTACTCACAGCATGCCTACACCATCCAACCTCAGTGGTTTTGAAGGATCCAGCAGCTGGAAGTTGGAAGAAGCAGGAATGCAGACAAGGAGAATCTGTCTCCATTATCAGTGCTGGTTCATCCTCTGAGCCAGCTTGTCACTGCACAAGCAGTAGGTAACCAAAAGAAGAGCTGAACACTATTCCTACCTGCTTTTCCTTCCGTGGAGTACTGCCAACATCTGCTCTCAATATAAATATTTCTTGATTAAGTAAAGTTAAGAATATGTAAGTATATTCAAGTATATTCCTTGATTAATTCCGCTAAGAAACTCATAGCCATGAGTATCCTGGGGTGAATCCTGTAGTGTTTGAATCAGTTTAAAGAGGCAGTCCCAAAAATCTGCTGTAGTTTGAAATGGAGACTGACCTGTAATTGATAAATTTAAATTTAAATGGACATTATCCCTGTTGGTGTAATTGGCACAGATGAATTTTAGCCAGTTAGTGTGAGCAGTACTCTGGAAATGGCTGCTAAGTCCATCTTAGTACAACTGCCTCATCCCTGGAAGTGTTCAAGGCCAGGTTGGACAGGGCTTGGAGCAACCTGGGCTGGTGGAAGGTGTCCCTGCCCATGGACTGAGATGGGATCCAAGGTCCCTTCCAACCCAAACCATTCCATGATTCTATGAGGTCCTGCATCACTTACCTGCTGGACTGCAGACCTCAGCAGCTGCCACGTTCTGGAGGGGGCAATGTTCAGTCCTGGACAGAAGTCATCTGCTCTGTAAAATGCAGAAAAGCAAGTGTCAGGTTCCCCAGGCTGTGATCAAGAAGCAGTGAATTGACCTTGCTGATATAACACCACTCCCCTGCCCCATCAGATATCCTGGGTACCCTTTTGCTAAAGGCAGGCACGTGGGAATTGTGGGAAAGCCACTTGGAGCATGACAGGGAAGCCAAACATCCAAGACTAACTAGGTATTACCTGTGATCAATTCCATAAAGTGGCCTGAAAAGGGACCTCTCCATGGAAGAAAAGCAGCCCTTGTGGTTTGTGTATTTGTGCAATGTAGTAGGTGAGCAACCACCACAGACTAAAGTGACAAAGACATTTGACCAGTGTAAAAGCTTGGACATTGCTTTATTCTGTGAAAATCTAGATTTTTTTATAATGAAACCTGCTACTGGTGCAAAAATGAGCCAGGCTGTAGGAAGCAGAAATAAAAATAAGGACTGAGATGGACTCAGAGGTTGGAAAAGCTCACCTAAACCAGCACAAAAGGAGCAGGAATACTTAATAACTGAATATCTGAGCAGTTCAGTCAATTCATCTACCAAAAATACACTTATAAAAAAAGATGGTAATATTACTTAAACTCAGAGCTATTAATAACCAGTAACCCAAGCAGTTCAGCTCTATCAGTCTTTCCCAGGGCCATTATTAGGGAGAGACATAACATGCTGTGTTTATAGGGACAACTAGAACAGCACAGAAAGTAATGATAAAAGAGACCTTGTCCCAGTTAACAAGAGAAGAACTGGCCATGCTGGCATCACTGGAGTCCAGCTAGTTTCAGTGCTACTTTAGAGCCTCTGATAAGAAAAATCTTTCCTAGAAATATTTTTTCCTGCCATGGCTCACTAAGATTTTCACACACAAGGAGTTCCCTTTCTCTAACTCTCTCTTTTAAGTCACCCTGACTATATATATCCAGTCAGACACCCAAGATTTACAAAAGAGCAGTTGCTAGTATTTGTTTCTTCTGTGTGCTGATATCATGGCCCTGTGTGCTTACACACACCCAGGTAACCTAATTCATCATTTTACAGAGCACAAGAGCAGCAATATTGATGTTTTCAGAATATGACAACTTAAGGGTTCAGAACTTTAATCAACTGAAGGTTTGTAGGCTTCTCTGACCACCACAAAGTGTAAATTGAAAGTGCAGGTCCCCTGGAACACCACCAGATGGTAGATATTCTCAATGTGTAAATGGAGGGGGAAAAAAGATGACTTTACACACAAGTAGAGAAAAGTTATAATTTCTGTTATTTGTGCTACTTTTGGAAAACTTTATAAATAATCTTGAAGGCAGAAAGGTTAGCTAATAGGGTGTGTGGTTTGTTCTATGTTTTCAGTTTCCCTGTTGTACAGGTATAGGGCTCTAACATCTAAAATGGGAGACTTGGTTTTTTGTTTAAAAACAACTCCAAAAATTACAGAGGTGTAATTACTTCAGCTTAATTATAAACTTTAAGGTCAATACAATTAAATTAGAATTCCTTTAAGCTAATAAGTTGAAGCGGTTTGAACATATTTGAGATTTTTCTCACCACTAAAATTATAGGTTTCAAAACTGATTGTGGTGTACCTAAAACAACGCTTTGTAATATAAATGCATCCTGAGTATTCCAGGTGGGAACATCAGCATGTCCTGTTATTTCTCAGTCTGCTGTTGCTTGCCAAAGTTCAGCATCACTACAGAGGTTTTCAAATTCACTCTGTTAATGTAATCTATTTTCTATAGGTTTAAGTCAGCGTGTTTTCCTCCGGGAAAATGGCAAATTCTTAACAATTCCAGGTAAAATATAGTCCTGCCCCGTGAGGATTACATCTCTGACTGCAGTATGAATAGAATATTCAGGTGAGATAGAAATTAAGGGTAGAGACACTGCAATACAAATACAAACATCTTCCAGGAGGTGATTGTGCAAGAAAACCACCGAGCGGCTTTATGAGAAGTCAAAAAAACAGACAGAAAAGGAAAAAAAAAGAAATAAAAGCAACAAGGAGAGGGAATCTGCTCTCCTCATTGTCTGGGAGACGGTGATGGCCGGGGCAGGAAGGGTGAACTGGGGGATGCTGGGGGTGAAGAGGATGAAGGGGGTGACAGGGATAAAGGAGGTGGATGGGATGAAGAGGATGAGGGAGGTGAAGGGGATGGAAGGGGGTGAAGACGATGAAGAGGATGTTGGGGATGAAAGGGATGGAGGGGTACTGGGTGTGAAGGGAATGGAAGGGGGTGAAGGCAATGAAGGGGGTGTTGGGGCTGAAGGTGTTGAAGGGGCTGAAGGAGGTGCTGGAGATGAAGGGGGTACTGAAGGCGAAGGGAATGGAAAGAGGTGAAGGTGATGAAGAGGGTGCTGGGAATGAAGGGGATGCTGAGGGTGAGGAGGATGAAGAGGGTGTGGGAGATGAAGGCAATGCTGAGGACGAAGGGGCTACTGGGGATGAAGGGGGTGTCGGGAACGAAGGGGATGAAAGGGATGCCGAGGATGGAAGGGATGCTGAAGAAGAGGATGACGAAGACGAAGAAGATGAAGAAGATGAAGAGGACGAAGAAGATGAAGATGAAGAGGACGCCAGCGATGAAGGCCGGGGTGTCGGGGGGGTCCCGCGGCGGGCCCTGCCCGCGGCCTCCCCCCAACGTCACTTCCGAGGCTGGAGACAAAATGGCGCCCGGACGGTGCCGGCGCTGAGGCCGCTCCCGGCCCGGCCGCAGGTGAGCGGGAGGCGGCGGCGGGACCCGCCGGGGCAGAGGCGGGCCGGGCCGGCCGAGCCGGGCGGGTTAGGGCCGGGCAGAGCAGAGCAGAGCGGCGGGCGCGGCCCGGAGCGGCCCCGGCGGAGCCGCCCGCCGCGGGGGTCGGCAGGGAGGTGTCGGCCGGGGCGAGGCAGCGCGGCAGGTGCGGGGAGCGGTGCGGGAGCTGTGCCCGCAGGGGAGCGCCCCGGGTGGGGGATGGCGGGAGAGGCCGCCTGGCTGAGGATGCTCCGTGCCCCGGGCGGCTTTCTCGGTGTTTTTTTGCGCTGGCTCGGAGGTGTCGCTCCAGCCCGATGCTGAGGGGGCTGTGCTCTTCCGAACACTTCCTAACGCACCGTCTCCAAAAGTTCCGGCGCTTCACGGGCCCCGAGGCTCCCGCGGGGTCAAGTTCTGCCAAACCGAGCGAGCAGAGCTTGGAGAGATTAACTCCGGAGTCGGTTTCCTCGCTGGAAATGCCCTTGCGTTAATTCTCCTGGATTGGGGATGCTCATATATCACAGCTCATGACGGTGCAGTGGTACCAAGGGGGAAAAACGCTTGGGGTGAGAGCAAAGGTGTTCGTGTGAGACGTGTAGGGCGGCTCTAGAGATGTATCTTCAGGTACATTTTTAATCTGGAGCCAGAGCAGCGTGTGGAGATCGCTGATAACCATCTCATGGCAGGTACCTGGAGGCTTCAGTGAAGTTTCCAGTGGTTTCAAATTCATATGAAGCTGCAAAATTTCCATTTCGAAGTAGTAAAGGAAACTTGAAATTGTTTTCAGCTGTTGAAGGAGGACGGGAAGGTGGTGTGGCTGCACCTGCTAAATCATTCAGTGGCAAGAGAAGTATTTTTCTCGTTTTACATTGGAGCAGCAATGGACAGCTCTTGGAACAGCAGAGACTGCTTGTACTTGAGATGCTGCCCCAGTTTGCTGTGCCCAGGTCTGTGCTCTGCACTTGGGGGATGTTATTTGGATGCAAAGTCTTTTTTGGCTTATTCAAACATGCTGAGTGGATTAAGGGAACTGAAGATATACAGCACCATGGTATTGAATTATTACGTTGTTCTCTGCTGGCACTTGCCAGGTTTCAGTAAAAATGAGGGGCACGTTAAGAATTCAGGGCTGCTTTCCTTGGTGCAGACAGAGGGATCTCCACTGGTGAATCAGTGATAGCATTGGCACTTTTCAGATAGAGACCTGCATCACTGATCCATGGGGGAGTGACTTCGAGGAAACAAAAGAACTCTTGGACTTGCAGGCACAGCACTGAGAACCACAAAGAAGTACCTGTTGGTTTTCCAGAGCGGAGCTCCCAGGATTTGCTGGGGCTGAAGTGCCTCAACAGTCCATGGCATAGATCATAAAAATGAATTTATCTTCATTTATCTTCATCAAACACCGAGCAATGTGAAATGAAAGGCAAGTCATCACTTTGGATAAAATATCTTAGGTAGAAATGCCATGATAAGTGTGATGTTTGGAGATTTCCTGAGCTGGTGCCTGTTTAGTGTGGTTTCAACCTTCCTTCTGGAGCAGCCTGGAAGGTGGGGAAGGATGTTGAAGTTCTCTACACTTGTATAACCCATTCTTTTTTTTTTTTCCCTACTGAATATTTGCTTGAGAATGGAAGGGAAGTAAAGCAGGAAGTGTTTTCCTGTAAAAGCTGAAACGGCTCTGGAAGTCCATCCTGCAGTGCAGTGATGTCTCCATTTCACTGTTACACATGAAATCCTTGGGGGTAAACAAGTAATAATAGTGGAAAAAAAGGAGACCTGAATAATGCTTTTTTTCTGGATGCCTTTCAGTTAAAAAGAGGAGTTCAGAGACATTCAGAGATGACCAGTAATGTATTCCTGCCTTGGCAAACCTTTGATTTAAAGCCTTGCAATGTGTTTGCTGTTGAGCTTGTTAGCGTGGAAAGGACAGGGATGAGCCTTATCGTTAATGACTCCCCCTCAATGAAATAACTTCTTTTATCAATGAGTTTTTTCTCCAGTTGTATTCTCAGCTGAAAAATGTTTTTTCTCTGCCTCTGTGCAAAACATCCCTGTAGACAAAACTGGGAGGCTGAGCCCTGTGTGGTAAAAAGAAACAACTGAAATGAGCTTTTTTGCATAGTGGTCAATCAGCAAAGTACTTGTCTGAGAAAATTTTCATTGGGTTTTACTTTATTGGCAAGCAGAATTAAACTGCACTTGTCTCTGAAGATTGGAATGGTGTTTCTGTATATTTGCAGTTGTTAGAGACCTGTTATTGTCTGTTCTGTTGACTTCTCTTGACTAGTTGCTGTTTAATTAATAAGCTCTGGGTTTGTGTTGTGTTGGTGATTTCTTGGTTACCTGCATAAACCTCTCTAAGTTATAACATTTATTTATTTGTTATATGGCAGCAAGCAAAGGCTCTGTTCTTACTGGACAATAGGTAATAGATTTCAGTGCTCAGAAAATCACTGCCCATTTTTTTCTCTCTTATTCAGGCAGCCTCAAGTGACTGAAAATGTCTTTGCAGTGAAGTGCCTGTAGATAGACATAAGATGCACTGTGAAATACATATTTTAATCTTAATATGAACTTAATTTTTTTAAATTGACAACCTTTGTTTCACCTAATAATAGAAAATTCGTGGATTAGAGTATTTAAGTGTTGCCCAGAATAAATATAAATGTCCTGATGTTTAGAAAATGATCACGGGCTGCAACTAGAAACTAAAGCAAAGCCAAGAGCTGTGCAGAATCCCAGCCTGAACCCTGGTCATTAGGAAAACAGGCTGTGGAGACTTGCAAGTTGTTCCTGGTTCTCTAATGAACATGTTTTTGCTGGAGCAGTGACGTAATGCATGTCCCATTTTCAGCTTCCAAAATAGGGTTGATACTCTCATGCCTGGTTTTTCCTTCCTCTGAATTGGAACCAACATCCTCTCTCACAATGCTTTTTGATTCTGGGATTTAAAAAAAAAACAACAAACCAACAAAAAAACCCCGAAAACAAAGCCCACACATAGAAATGATAAATATGGCTTATAAAATCAGAAGATAGACTATGAAATCTAGAAGTACTGATTTAGTTTGAAAGAGATGACCTGCAATGCTGTGTATAAAATGACTTGCTTTCATTTACAAATTTTATTCTCAGAAAGTTATATTTTTTTTTCTAAGGGAATATTTAAAACTCTCGAGTGTAGATACAGAAATAAGGTCAAAACACTTTGTTTCAAGCATTTTGTTTTGGAGTGACCACGGCGTTTCCTTAAATACAAAAGCCTTGTATATTCTTATCTGAATAAATATAATTTGTTGCCTGGAGCTTTTCTAAGTGCACTTTTCTGAACCCCTAAGATGAGATGAAGCAGGAGATCTCTCTCCTGTGTTTCCCAGGTGCTCTGATACCTGCAGTCAGTCTGGGGTATTTTTGCACCCGGGGGACACAGTAGGAGGTGGTGGTTTGAAATCAGTAGGACTTGGCAATGTTTTCTGGGAATTAATGTTTAAATCTCAGCGTTGCTGGTAACTCTGCTTCACTTTTGGCATAGAACCTTTATTATTCTCTTTTTTGGGGAGTTCAGTGAATAGTCAGAGTTCTCTGTGGTGGATGTTAGGAACAATATCCAGCTCTTTGATAGGTGCAGCTTTTTGTTGCTGTTGAGTTTGGAGGAAACATTGAATGAAAACAGTTATTTGACGGAGCTGCCGAGTGACTCTTTACAACTGATGCACTTGTAGATATTAATGACTTCAAAACACATTGAATGTGGTCATCACCCTGTCCTTAATTTCATCACGAATTCCCCTGGTGACACAGCAGAGCAGCAGCACTTTCACTGGGGCTTTCCTGGGAAATCTTGCCCGGGACCTGGCTGTGTGTTCCAAGGAAATCATTAGAGTGTGGAGTGAGAGCTTGTTCCTGCTCGCAGTGATAAGAGTAAATACCTTGTTGGTACTCAGTGATCGTGCTGGGAATTAATATTTGTGCAGCAGTTGGACAATTTGTTTCACATTTTCTTGGGTTTATTGAAATTGTGTGCCAAAATTTAACCCCTGAATTACTGTTGCAGACACTTCTATTGTTGTGTCACGTTTCATTTAGGTGAGAAAAACCCCTGGTGACTACACACAAGTTGTATATAGTCTTAATTTTATTGATTTCCCAGTGCAATTAATGTTGCTTTCCACATAGTCGAGTTCAGTGTTAACAGAATAAGGAATGTGGAGGAAGGAAAAAGCGCAGAAAAATGCACAACTGCAGGTATAGAATTTTTACATTAATAGCTTTAAGAATACTGGTTGAAGCTTTGGGTTTAGTGCAGCCTAATTCCTCACCTAGTTGTGGTTTATGGTCAGGTGGATCCTCTGGTACCTTGTAAGAAAAGAGAAGTGCAGTTTGTAAGGGATCTGCCTAAATTGTGTTACCTGGATGTTTAACTGTGTTAGTATGTTTTGTCATCTTCTAAGAAACACCACTGAGAGATTTGGAAACAACCAGCTGTATAAAAGCTGAATAAAATATTTATAAAGCTTGTAAAAATGCCAGGCTTGTTTTTTTGGTTTGAAAATTCTTTCTAAGCAAAATAATTTTGAGTTTGCGTACAAAATACAAGAAAAGTGTATTTTTTACTGCTCACATGAAACAGAGTCAAAAGGTTTTGTTCTGTTTTTCAGATTTTTGACTGATTTGTTTAACAGCTGGGGTAAAAAAAGCTCAGCTGCCCAAAATATTTAATTTATAAATTGACATGTGGGTATGGTCCCAGTGAGCAATGAATAAGGGCACTGGGTTTTTCTCTGTTGTCGAGGCCTCAGTTCAAGTACAGAATTTTACGCTGAGTCCAGTACTGAAATAGGTCAGGAAGTTGTAATAGCACATTCCTAAAGGAATGCTTTTCTTTGGATGTGTTCACATGGAGCTCCCGATCCCATCCCTGGGCTTTGCTGGCAAACTGAATCCCACAGAACCAGCTGCAAAACTGGACCTTACGTACAGAAGTTTCAGCTCTTTGCCTGAATTCTCACCAAGTGTGGAAATACCAGGGCAAAAGGAGCTAATCCTGGAAGAGCTGAATACAACAGAAATATCCTTTCCAAGGACATTTTTGCTTTTCACATGGATTTCTTAAGCAACGCAGCATTTGAGTGATGCTTGGCACACGGTGATGTTCCACAGCATTCGTGTTTTCAGTGCAAAGATGTGAAGGATTATGTGAAATTTATTGGGAGCATATTTTGCTAGAATGTATTTTAAATTAAATGTTAGTACTTATGCAGAGTACTTAGTAAAAGAAAATGATCAGTTAATCGTTGCTATAATAAGAAAACTAAAGACAGGGAAGAAATAGCAGTACTTGAATAAAGTGCTCTGAGTGAAGAGGGATCAGTTAATTTCCAAAGAAGGGGGATGTTAATTTATTGAAAATTCTGTCTGACAGCAGGAAGGAAAGTGATTCCAGCCTAATTTGCAATAAAGCTTTTTTTGTGTGCGTTAAAAAAACAGAAAGGAAGTGAGTTGATGTACAAGAGTCTTGGATGTGGCATCGCTCTGATTAATTTTGTCTCAGGTTCGTGGGTTTCCAAATTTGATGCTTACTTGATCTAGGAATTTTTGTCAGAAACCTTGTGAAATCTCAGGCTTCTGTTAAACAAGAAGGTAAAATGCTTTAGTGTAATAAAATACCTTAATAAAATGCTCTGTTTTTGAGGAATAGTTTCCTGTTTCTGACATGGGAGAGTAGAGGTTCAGTACATGCATTTTCTTAATTTGAAAAGCTTTGAGTATTTTAAGAACTTTAAGAGTCAGATCTCTTTAGAATTTTATGTCAGTCTTGAACAAAGTAACTCACTTTAAAAAGCCAGTGGAACAATCCTACCTGGGCACATTTCTGCTACATCATCATTTAAAATGGGAGAAAGATTAATTCATCTTGAGATTATTCAGACACATTTGAGCTCTAATAACAAAACCGTAGCTCAGAGCAGATTTTTTTCTAAAGAAATGTACTCCTTTTTGACAGATGATTTAGGAAGAGAAACTGCATGTCTGTGTGTACTTTGAATTCAGTGTAAATTTGTAGGCGAGTGCATGTTACAATTGTCTGTTTTTCTTTTCAGGGCTCATGTAATCAAAGGAGTTCCTTTGTTGTGAGTATCTTCTCAGAGCACAACAGGAATTCAAAATGAATCAGGTGAGCATGAATGTAAGACTTAATCAAAATCCTTACAACAGTTAATTATTAATAAAAGAAGTAAATCATCCACTACAAAAGAAATGGTCTTTAAAATCTTCAGTCTCATTAAATTTCCTAACCATCCTTTCCACAACACGTGTGCTTGGGAGATTTCTTTTATTTCACGGATTCAAGTGTTTTGCAGTGTGTAAGTTATTACTCCTGGCACCTCTTACAAGAACACCTCTCCAGAAAAATCTATTTCCTCCTCGAGCTGTAGGTAATAATTCAGCCCCTTATAAAAAAAGTGGCTTGAAAATTGAAGGTTTCCATCTTTTTAAATCTTTTTGAAATCACTTTCCCATTTCGAATGTGCAGGAAACAATCTGCCCCAGGAATTGATTGATTGGGAAGTTTCACACTTGTCTGAAATCTGAAGTGTTTCTCCTGGAATCAAGTGGAAAAACTGGGAAAGCACAGTTCCTTTGCTGTATGAATTCACAGATATCCTGACTGGAGAGTGTTGTTTTAATCAGTGCCAAGTGTAGAGCATTTTATTCTGCATTCCTTTTTATCCAAGTAGGAATTGTATTACTTAAAGATAATTGTATTACTTAAAGATACAGAAGAAGTACATGTTGCCTCAAATTTTCCTGCTAAGTCTTTTCTCTCCCTGGCTGATCTTCCCAAGCCCCTTTGGTGTGGGAATGGGACTGCAGGAATGTCATTTTTACTCTGCTAAAAAAGCCAGCCATGAACAGAAGCTTTCTGAGTCAGAAACTCACAGTCATGTAAAAAGCTTTGTATACTTTTTATTGATGTCTGTAGCTAATGTGTGCTTTTATTGCCCTTTGTACCCTTATTTGATCAGCAGCAGCCCTGAATACAGTTAGCACTTCTCTCTGAAGTTGTAGAAGTAGATTCATAAGTAATTATTACACTGTGAAATGGGTTGGTGGGATGTTTCCTGTTGCTTTTTTCCTGATTTACGCTAAAAGGTCTTTGAGATATGTGTGCGTAGTAAAAAGGTAAAAAGCAAAATAGCAGTGTCTGTCAGAGCCTTGAAATATGTATTCTACAAATACATATTTGTATTATATCTATGGACAAATATAAATTACATGTATAATAGAAGTGACGTTTGCATTATCACACTTTACAGCATTACTGGTCTATTTTAGGGTAGCAAGTTTTTAACTATTGCTTCATGATTTCTCTTGAGACTTGAAATATTTCCACCTGTAGGCTTTGTTTTGATGCACTCAGTGGCACAGAGGGAGCAGCCCATTGCTCTGTCTGCTTGAGGAATAATCCTGCTCTGTCAGTCCTTCTGATAAGCTTTGAATTCTGCTAAAACTCTGAAAGCTGAAGATCCTCATCTGTAATTGTTACCATTGACTGTTTCCTTCCCATTTGTGTGTCCATGTCCCCTTGTGTCCTGCCTGTCCTTGTGTCCCCCCTGTTTCTAGAATTAAGTAAGATTTCTGTGCTGTATCAAAAGAAAAGTTCTCATCTTTCTTACGGGGACTGCTGATGTCATTTCTGCATCACTGTGGTGTGGCATCTTACAGTTCAGTAGTGAGATGGCCCTGCCTGTGGGGACACTGAAATAGCTCAGGGTCCTCCTTGGTGTTTCTGGCTTTCACATTTAGTTTCCAGAGCTCACGTGGCATTTTGTTGTTCTATTACCATTCCTATTCAGTGTGTATTTAGCATCAACCCTGTGGTGTTTTTTTCTTGCAGTGCCTTTGTCATTTCATTCACTGTTGACAAGTTGTAGTGCCAGGTCTGTATAAGAAACGTTTTTGCCTGATGCCAAACACCTTTCAAGTGTTCTGTTCTTGTACTTCTTTCCTTCTGCTTGTCCCTGCTTTTGGTGTGACTTCAGTGACCCTGAAACTAATTGGGCTGGTGTTAATTTGGTTTGTGGAAAAACTGCTGGGTTTGTGGTTTATCTTGTAGGGAAGTAGTGAAGGAAAACCTTATCATAAATACAGTGATATGTTGTAAGAAGAAGAAGGATTAAAATTAAAAAAGCAGCTGTTGGAATTAATATTTTTGGGTTTCTTGGAGGATTGCTGTCTCAGGGTAGGCAGCATTGTACTGAAACTCCCTCCTCCCCCCATTCCTTTTGAATTTTTCAGTTATTATTTCCAATATTTCTGATACATCTTTAATTTTCAAGCACACAAAGGGAAATTTTGACCCTTTGTGGGTAGCCAGGCAGGGTGCTTGGACAAGGAGAGACCTTCCTGCTTTCCCTTTCTCCTTTCCTGTGCTCCCTGGCACAACTCCTTTTTCTCAGCTACCTCTTTTAACTCCTCTGCCATCTCCCTCTCTCCGTGGCATCCTCTCCTTTATCTCCTCACTTACCCTAATGCTGTTTCCACCCAAATCTGGCACTAATTGAGCTCTGTCAGTCATTGCACTGTTCAGGAGGGTTTCTTCCTTTTTTTGCTCTAATCTCTGATTACCTGTGAACACCTTGTTGCAGGTGCCTTTTCTACTCTGCTTTAATGCTGTTTGTAACATTATAGACTAATTTGTGGTTGCTCCAGAGGGACAATTTTATTGAAAGCCATGTGAGAAGTTGTTTAATGTGTTGAAAGATGCTGTCAGAGCAATTGGACTCTGGATTGGATGCAGTCAGGAAAAGATGGTTTCAGTTAAGAGGCACCCCTTCAGTCCTCAGATAACTCCTTGGCATTGCTCTAAAGTCACTTCAAACTGGATAATTTGAATGCTAGAAATGTAATTTTTTGCATGAACTTGAGAGTAAGAAGCTTAAAAGTGAAATGAGCTTCAGATGGGTTTGTATTCAAACTTTCAGTCTTGGAGGGAGTGAAAAATACTGTATTAAGGCTTTCAGTTAAATGCAAAAGTTGGCTGTAGGACATGCACAATGCATTACCCTTATCAAGAAGTGAACTTTTTAAACAGAAAAAAATAAATTTAAATGTGCCTGTTAAGTGTTGGTGGAGAAGTGTTTGAAATACAGTATTTCTTTTGATGAGACAGATGTTCCTTGGGGACAAGTTGTGATCTGGAAGATGTTACAAGTAGCTACATCTAAATTGCAAATAAAAATAGATTGCATGGATTTGAATGAACTAAATTGTTTATTTTACTGTTTTGGATTTGGTTACTTGTTACCATTCCTTTGAGGTGTGAAGTGTATTGTTGTGTTCAAGGCCATTTTTGTGAAATCCATTAATCTGGCAATTGTTAGGTGGGGACTGGTATTGTATTCTCTGAATGTCCTGCTGCAATAAAGTTGTGATTGTATTTGACTCCATACAAATAGACTTCTTAAATGGTGGAATAGTTTGGGGATATTTATGGCTGAAAAGAGTTATGATTATTGAGGAATATGCCAGGAAAATCAAAGATATAACACAGCGCTGTACACTTCTGTCTGAATCAGTTGAGTCTGGTTTAAGTTGTGGTAGGTCAAAGTTTATTTTCTGGCTTGAGATTTTTAGCTGCTCATTAAAAAAAGCCCAACCTGAAAACAAAACTCCCAAAAGAAACCAAACCCCAAAGAAACCACCCCACTTTTAGCTTGAAACTGGCAATACCTCGTTCAGAGAGCTGTCACACAGCCCCCTCATCTGTGCCTGGATATAATTTGTTGGGTTACTGGGAAAAATAGCCTCGGTTCTCCCCTGTGAAATGCTGGGATAATGTGCTGGAGAGCTGTTTGGATTTCTTTGATATGCTGAGGAGAACGTGGTTTTTTTCTTGCATATCAGTTCAAGGCTAACAGATATCTGGAAATCGGGCTCCTTTCATCGGTATTTTTCCTTTTGGGTTGTTGGAGGAGCAAAACAAAGCTTTGCTCTGCTGTGGATACACTTGAGCTATTAGAGCTAAGGAATAAGTATTTCTCCCCCTTGCTCACGTGCAGGGGAAGGGATTTCTGGCATTCTCTTCCTCCCGTGGTTTCCAATTTGGGGGTCTTTCTCCCCTCAAATAGCTCTCTGTGCAGCTGTTAGGGCTTAACCAAGGCACACCAGAATAACCTTGCTCTGACTGCAGTTTGATCATTTTTCTTGTCCTTGCAGTTCAAACTGGCAGAAGATTTGTTCTTAAAACTTCATTTTTTTAAAAATGTAGTGAATCATTGCCATGACAGCACCCTCCTAAAGAGTGGGTGCAGAGGAGCAAAGGCTGAGAAGATTTATCTGTTTTGCTTTAGAGATAAACCTCTGAAGTTTGATAGCATATCAAGATGGATTTTAAAATCTATTTCCAGTAGCCTTTCAATATATTTCATAAGTGCTCACTGCAAAAACTACTATTGTACCTCTACTTTATGGTTATAGGCAAAGGCAAGAATCATTTCCAAGAAGTCAGGGTTCACTGAGACAAATTTCTCAGCCAAACACCTCCTAAAAATTGGTTCAGAGCTCAAGTACAACGCCCTTAATACCAGAATCGTTCCTGCCATCACCACCAGTATTGGTTTCTACCCAGAATGATTAAAGTTTGTTGTCAGAGGGCAGGGGGGTTTTTTTTAGGGCATGTGGTTCAACACGTGCCTATTTCTCACCAAGCACAGTCCCTTCAGAATGTGGACACATTTTATGGAAACTTTTTATCCTTGTAACTTTAGAATTCTGGTTGTTTTTATAAGAAATAGTGTTTTGTTAATTATAAGTAGGTAATAAGGAGCTGGGTGTTTAATGACAAGTGTGAGTAGCACTTACTGTTGTGTTATACAAATGATAGTATGAATAATATTATAAGCAGGCTGTTGAACCTTGTAGGCTCCTTAAATTGGAACTAATCACTTGCTAAACATTTGTAGATCATTTATTAGCTTTCTATTGCCTTTCAAACTTTAATATAAAAATACCTTAAAACTTTTTATGTTAATTATAACCTGCTGGCTAAGGCTTCTGAGCTGTTTATTGATTTTAGGAATTATGATTAACATTTAGGGTACTGAAGCAATAACTCATATGACTGTTTAAATCCCTTTTTTCTCTCTATAAGCTGCTTTTAGCTTATTGTGTTTGTTGCAGGGCAATAAACTTGTCGTGCAGAACTTGAATCATCAGGAGCTGCAGTGCCAGAATGAGGGGGAATGGCTGCAAACTGCCCGCGGGCAGGGTTAGATGGGATATTGGGAAGGAATTCTTGGCTGTGAGGGTGGGGAGGCCCTGGCACAGGTTATTCCATGGCTGCCCCGTCCCTGGGAGCGTCCAAGGCCGGGTTGGATGGGCTTTGGTGCAGCTTGGGCGGGTGGAAGGTGTCCCTGTCCATGGCAGGGGGTGGCACTGGATGGGCTTTAGGGTCCCCCACTCCAGGGAGGAATCTCCACACACACTCCAAGAAGGGAATATGTCAGAACACCCTGTTAAAAAGGGGGACTGGGCCTTTCTAGGCTCGGGTGAAGAACTGTCAGTGAGTTGTCCCCAGCCCAGCTGTGTCAGCTCAGATAAGTTATCGGTGTATCACTGGTGTGGTCCTTTATCGGGCTCTCCATCAGCTCTGCCACATCTCCCCCGCCCTGTCCGGATGTTTAACTTTGGGATTGCTGAGTCCTGCTGGTTTCAGCATTATTCAAACCAAGCCCAGCATGAGCCCCTTCCCCATTCCCCACTGATAGCTTTGCAAATAGGGCATTGTTGCCGTGGTTTTACCCCATTCCAGCCAGAGCATCCTGCTGCACTGGTGCATGCCAAGTGCAAGTTCTGGTATCTACACTGGAGCAGTTAATTTACTGCAACGCCTTTCTTTCAATAGGTAAAAAAATTGACTTTTCATTTTGTGAACTGGATGTGCTTCTTGGAACTTTGAGTTTGGTTTTCTCCTGAAGTTGCTGTTCAGTCTTTCTCACAAGTTACATGTTTTCACATAAGACAAGATCAGAAGCTATTTTAGATTATTTTTTGGAGACTGAGTAGATTGAGTATGCCTGGAAGCCATCTTTTAAAAAAGGGAAATAAATGATTGCTAACACATGTGAAATTATCCTCAGTGTGGTGAGTTTGGAAATGTTACTTTCATTTCAAGTCAGGAAGTTTTGTAGCTCATCAGTTGTTTTTATCTGTTAATGCTTGTTGGCTTTTTGACTTGTAGAACACAACTGAGTCTCCTGTCACTGTGGAGACCTTGGATGATGTACCTGAGCACGTGCTTAGGGGCCTTCCCGAGGACGTGAGGCTCTTCCCATCTGCTGTGGACAAGACACGGCTCGGTGAGTGCTCCAGCTTTGGAAGGACAGTGAGGGTTTTTACACGAGCTCACACAAATTAGAGTTGCTGTCAAAATGTGCCCTCCTGTGCTGGGTACAGATGATGTTTGGAGCATTTATCTGAAATAATTTCATTTGGGAAGAGTGGACAGCTCCCCGTTTGGAGACAGACACGTGGACTGATCTTAAGAAATATGAATTGTGTGTAGAAGATTTGCATGAAATAACTTAGATTAGTTTTAACTCCTGATATGTGTCTCCTCAGGTGTCTGGGCAACAAAATCAATTTTAAAAGGCAAGAAGTTTGGACCATTTGTTGGTGACAAGAAAAAAAGGTCTCAAGTCAAGAGCAATGTGTACATGTGGGAGGTAAGAAATGGCTTGTAGAGGGGAAGAGGTGTCGGTCAGTAGGTCAGTATTTTGTAGTTACTCTTTCCACAGATTTTACAAATAGACTTGATGTAAGGTTAAAAGTTCTTTATAGCCATTTGAACCCTGAATTACAAAGTTTTCAGCTCCTGGAACTGCTGGAAATTGCTGGGTTTGGATCACATCTTCCTGAAGAGTTTCTTGCTGCTAGAGCTTCGCTTTTTGGCTTGAACCCTGAGTGCTCTCCCCCTGCAGCTGAGGACTGTAAATGCTCATGAAACCAGGGAAATGAGGAGGATGTGGAATCTCCTAAGGAAGCCACAGTACCCCTCCTCATTCAGCTCTTTGAAAACCAGCTTTGTTATGGGACTGGGAGGAGTTTTTATGAGTTCTCAACTCTTGCAGTATTTCTTGTGCTGCTTGTGTTTGGGCTTGCCTTGGAGCAATTGCTGTCTGGACAGCTGAATAGCTCCACTGATAGTCATGGGACTTGGGATATTATGTGCATTTCAAAATGTAGGTGGCTTAACCTGGAGGTGAATCCGCTCCACAGTGTCCTTAAGGCAGTTCATAACCACTTCCAAAGACTCCTTCGGGCATTCTGAGGACAAGAACAGCAAGTGGTTTTAGCAAAGTGAATGGTCCAGGAGGGGAGGGATGCAGGAGCTGTGGCAGAGCATGTTCTGGAGCACAGTTTATGTATTTTTAGGCTAAAGATACTTGTAATAGTCATCCATCCTTCTGGCCCCTGGTCTGCAATCATTGAACTGTGTAAAAAACTGGATACACAGGTAAAACTTAGTGTTAACCTCTATCAGAGGATTTGATTTAGGACAATTTCCCCTAAATGCAGGTTCCTATTTAAAAGGCAATCAAGTGTTCAAGTAGAGTGTTCATTGCATTGAGCTAATGCTGCCTCGAACTCCACTGCAAAAGGTATCTCCAGTTTTGATCTGGTACAAGCACATTTGGTGAGATTGAATCAGCCCAGTCAATTATTGACTTGGCAATTGTGTTTCTCTTGTGCTGGGTTTTGAGTGTTCTTTGTGGATGTTTTCACTTAGTGTTGAGAAAAGGTAGCTGCAAACAAGCTGTTACAGAGTTTCCTAGTTTGCAGTGCAAGTGATAATGGGAGCCCTTGGTAGGTTGCAGAGTAATTGTGTGTCTCTTTAATACTGAGTTTGGAGTCAGAAAAAAAGCAGCTAAAATGAGACCACAGCAGTTAGCCCCATATGCTGATACCTGAAACCAGTCCAGAATCTGAACTGTTTATTTTAATAATTACTATTTAACATATTAAAGTAATATATATAAACCAAGTAATTAATAATTACATTTTGACACATATTCCTTATCTATTTGACTCTTCTACAGCATTTTTTGGCTCTTTGCTTCCATTTTAACCAAGAGAATTGCTTTTGCAATTCTCGTCTGTGATGCTGTTTATGCTTTCATATTGCAAGGGCTGGGTGTGCTGGAGAAGATTCTTTCCAAAGTCAGCTGATGAAATCCTTGCTGGAATAGTTTAAGAAAGGGAGATATTTTCTGTTTGCTTGGAAAGAAATCAAGATGATTGTGGTATATTTATTAAAACTTTACCTTTATTGATAAAATTCTATCTTACTAAATCAACAGTATATCAGCATAAAAGAAATCAAATTTATTAAATAAGAGGTTTTCTAAGCTGTTGTAGAAGTTTAATTGACAATGGAAAATGGTTTAAAAAGCCTTAGAATTTCTTGTAAAGTGTCAGAACCACTAAAAAGCTACAACATTGTAGATTTTTAGCTTTTTAGAAAAACAAGAAAGGGAAAAATACCCACTGGTAGCTCTTTGTACAGGCATCTGTACAAAGTATAAGAAGTGTAGGAAGAGTGGGAGATGGATAACAGCTCCTGGAAGAGAAGCCTGTCAGCAGAAAATACTGGAGATGTCAGTCCCCTTCTTGCTTCCTTGCAGCTTGTCTGGAAATGTAAACCAGGAGTAGGTGTTAAACCTTTCTTCAGGAATAGAAACCAAAGAATTTACATCTCAGAACACGCAGAAGTTTATGGACAGGGTCAGTTTTTTAAGGTGACTCACCAGACTTCTGAAAGGTTCAAGATGTTCTTTTGTAACCTGAAAAAACTTTAAATATAAGTTATGCTTTCCCATATCTTCCCAAACAAAGCAAATGCTTCTAAACTTCTATAGAGTTATTTTTTCCAACTAACCAGATAATAAAAATAAATCTCTGTGCCTTTATGTCTCAAAATCAGTCATTTTACTAAAGGCAAAACGTAAGAGTATCATTTCAGGCTTGCCAAACTGAAAAGAAAACACGAAATGTTTTAAGGATCTTGGCTTTTGAGCCCAAAATCTTCAGAGAAGGGATTGCAGTTCCAAAAGTTTGGGGATTTTTCAGTGTACCTGATCAATTAAACTCCTGCAGAAGAGCAACAAGTCTCAGTCCCAGCACAGCCCCTGCCTCTGCCCCTTCCCTTTGTGTTGTCTCTGCCCTTACAGGGTAACCATGACTTTGTGTAGCTGTCAAATGTGTGTTTTGGTGGCCCTTTGTTTAATGCCATGTCCCCCTCAGGTGTATTACCCAAACCTGGGCTGGATGTGTGTGGATGCAACAGACCCAGAGAAGGGCAACTGGCTCCGATACATAAACTGGGCACGTTCCGGGAAGGAGCAGAATCTGTTTCCTCTGGAGATCAACAGGACCATATACTACAAGAGCCTAAAGGTATCCCTGTCTGAGAATCAGTTCCTGCTTTATTTTGTTTTATTATTATACCTTTTATTTCCTTTTATTAAAATGCTTTTTTTCCCAGGATTTGTATTAAACAGATCTTGAAACATTTTGTGAAATTTATGTTTAGTTTTTATTTATATTCTTTAAACATAAAAAAATTATGTTTGAAGTGTTGCAAATGCTACATTTAATTGGTATAAATTCTTCTCTGCCAGTACAGTTGACATTAAGATCTACTGTAAAAATATATGATATGTTTCAACAGTAAGTCTTGTTGGTCAATGATTTGCAGTAGCACCAAATTTATACAAATTAGAGTGAAAAAATGTAGCAGATCATATAAAATAAATGTTCTTCTATTTTTTTTGGGTACCAAGATAGTTTCTACTGAGGGCTTTTTGCAGCCATCACTTATTTTTGTGGTCTGTGAATCATATGACAAAGATTGGCTGTCAAGACACTTTTATAGGTAGCTCCATGAACCCAATTTTCATGGGTTTATACCATTTCAGTTCTGTTCAGGGAGTGAGGGGGAGGCAGGGAAAAGGGTGTAATTCCTGAAGCATTTTATCTCCTAAACCAAGAAAAAAAATGGTTTTAACTATCATGGTGGAGCACACTGGGATTAGAATATTGTGCCTAGAAAGTACTGACTCTGTCCCAGGAGCAGTGAGTGTGTGCAGCTTGGCTTGGCTTTTATTTAGAATGCTTTTGGGGGTTTGGGGCATGTGCAGCCTCGTTTTTGCACTACTGCTGTTCCTTCCATTTCCTTATGAGGCCAGAAACATCTACAAAAACTGATCTTTGCCTAATGAAAGAGTGAGTTGATGCCCTGCAGTACAGCCATGTGTGAAACTGTTACGTTTTAGGGCACTCAAAGCTATACTGAAAAAAACAAACTTCTAAACAACTTTCTAATGGCTTCACTATTTCCAGCCAGACTGCTGCCTTCTCTTCGGTGTTTATTCCCTGAGAACAGGCTCCCAATGGGAATCTGTAGCCACCTTTGCTTCCTTTAGACACTTTATCTTGGGTTTCCTCTGTCTTTGCCCATAGTCCCACTAAGTCATTAATGTAAGTGTATTTTTGGAGCCACTCTGACATTTTATATTTCTCTCTCATTGAATATTTTCTGCAAAGGTTTTAGTCCTGATAATTCAAGCATTCACATATTCCAAATTGGGTTTTTTTGATGGATAAGATTGCATTTTGGAAAATAACTGTGCTGCTGAAAGAGGCCAAGCACTGCTTGAAGAATAACAAATATCTCGTCTCAGCACTGAAATATCCTTTTGTTCCTTTGGCTGTTGTGTCTTGCAACTTGATGAATTTTATTCCAGTCACACCTTACTGTTAACTGAGACAAAAGAAGGCATGTAATAAATAACATCTTAAACGTCCTTCTTTCTCTGTGTATAATGTGTTATGGTCTAATTTCAAACCTGCTGTAAATTTACCAGCCCAGGTATGAACACACAGTTCTTCCTGATCTTTATCGTAATTCATAAATTTAGGGGAATTCCACTTGCTGATAAATAAACAGCACAGGTTTTGTTTACCCCCAAAGGAGAATTCAAGTGGCTTGTGTGTAATTTTGTTCTGCGTTACCTTGAAGCATTTAAAATATTGTCATGGCTGATTTTTTTCCCCAGAGTTTTCATCAGCTTTTTGTGAGTTTCTCATCTGTAAATTAAACAGGCTGATTTCCAAGCTTTCCAAGCCTCATTGCTAAGATAAGCAAAGTCCAAATTTGCTTGGTGTAGGAGAACATAAAAACCTGCACAGAGCTTTTAACTTCCCTGTTCTCTGCTGCGAATGAATAGTTATGGAATAGAATTTTTAAGTGAGGACAAGCAAATATTTCTCTCTTCCACCTTCCCTTCATCTTCACCGAAGGGCTGAGGTTATTTGTAGGCTGCTTTGCATCTGCTTTCCCCAGGATGCATATGAGAGCTATAATATTTCAGTGAAACAGCTTAAACTCATTATAAGGTTTCAGAAGCTCTTCCCGCCCCTGCTCATGAAAGGAGCTCGTTGCGCAGTGTTGTTCTGCACACAGGACAGAAGTAAAAATACAGAAGAAGTAAAATTGCAGAGAAAACACAGGTTCAAAAAGTCTTCTAAAGAAGCCTGGCTGTGAAACTGGCCTTGCTTAAAGTGAAATTCATTTGCTTAGGGAAGAACGCTTTGTCAGACAGGTTTACAGTAACTCAAGATCCTCCCTGTTACACGGGAGAACACAACATAACCTTGTGAAAGCTTCAGCCAAGTAAATGTCACTTGGGTTGCTTTTTGTGGAGGCCACATCCAGGTGTAGCAGCAAAATATCACAGTAAAGT
>JAWWES010000055.1:2927688-2965035 GCA_035583135.1 Lophotriccus pileatus
CAGCCAAGTAAATGTCACTTGGGTTGCTTTTTGTGGAGGCCACATCCAGGTGTAGCAGCAAAATATCACAGTAAAGTAAATATCACAGTAAAGTCTTTGTGAAAAATAAGGTCTGTACAAAACACATTGCAGTGCTTGCTCAAGGAGCTGAATTTCAGACAATCTGGGCTAGAACTTCTCAGAGTATAACTTATTAGGATCATCATGGCTAGGCTTCACGAACGAAGATTTGGTTTCATTGTCTGGCTTTGAAGCTGCTGCTGCACCTCATTTTAGAAGCACAAGGTTAGAGGGCTTAATTTAGATTCTACAGCAGTCACAACGAAACTAAATTCATCCAGTTGAATAATCCAGCCAACAAATTCTGTGCTTGTTATCATCCTGTGTTTGCATTGCCTAAAACCTCAGCCAGCTCTTTTCTCTGAATTTGTGTATTTTATAGCTGAGAAGTTTTTTTGCATCATCAGATGACTCTTCTGCATTCCTTGCTGCTCAACAGCTGCGAAATGGGACCATGCAAAGAGCTTTACCACAATTTCTCCTATCAGGCCTCTGGGAGTAGGGGAAGCCAAACCTTAGGGTTTGCTCATGTTATAACTTAAAAACTTTCCCCAGCTGGGATCTTGCATCTCTTGTCATTCCAGTGTCTGGGGATAAGGTAACTCTCACCTTTATCAAGTGCTGTGGGACTCACTTAAAAAAAAAAAGGGCTGTAGAGGAAAGAAATGTTACTGTTGTTCTTGATGCAAAAATGCCCTTTGGCTTCAGGTTGGAACTAAATATAAGGACACCCTTTGCTCTATTGGAATGACTGAAAAATAGGATCTGATCTCCACCAGCCCCATGTTCATCAAGCCCTGAAAGAGGGGGACTGTAGTTAATATATTTAAATTTCTCTTGGATTTGGGTAGAATGCTTCAGGAAACGGAGAAACAATGAGGAAGACTTAAAAAATAAGTACAAGTACATCTTTAGTCTGCAAACTTGAGGATTTAGCAATTTGAGTCTGATAACATTTTAAGAACCATATGAAATAAACTGATCAATACCAGTTCCTTTTATTGGCAGTGCTGGGAATATGAGTAGCACTTGCAGTGATGCCTGTTTGGCACTGGTCTTTCCTGTGATTTTTTTTTTTTAAACCCTAGAAATAATCAATTTGGAATGGCAATCAAACCTTTCATTACAGTGATGAAGTGGATTTGTTAAACATGCTGTAATTATCTATATTGCCATTAACCCACTGCGACAATCTTTTCCTCTATGTGTAGATTTTGTTCCCAGTCCCAGCTGTAGTGGCTGCCTGAGCAGTGTTCCTTATTATTATATTAGATTTAATTAATGTTATTTAATGCTTTGTGTGAGGTAGTTGTGTTTGGCTGGTTGCTCCCTGGGAAGAATTAACTGTGGATATCCATAGAAGTGAGCTCAGGGATGTCACTGTCTGCAGGGATTCAAATCATTGTCACCAGTTAAGGCAAATCACAGTTTGGGATATTGGAGCTGGAAGTTTCATGTCAATAATAATTATAATAATAATAATAATAATGCAGGAGCTGTATTAATAATTAACTATTTAACTGTATTAATAGTAACTATAACTGTATTAATATTAACTATTTATTGTCAGGAACTGTAGTGTTAAGACAAGGAGTAATGGGTACAAATTGATTTCTGGGATTTTTTTGGTGATGTGTTTTGGGAGGGGGTGACTTTTTTTGTCTGTGTGTTTTCTGTCTGTTTTTCTGTGATTTCATTCATTCCTGGGAGCAGTGTTTGGGGTGTCTGTGATTAATTCATTAATTGTGGGGGGTGGGGTTTGGCTTGTTGTCTATAATTGATTCATTAATTAATTCCCAGGGGTGGGGTTTAGGGTGTCTCTAATTGATTAATTCATTACTTAATTTCCAGGGGGCAGGTTTTGGGGTGTCTATAATTGATTAGGTAATTAATTATGGGGGTGGGGTTTGGGGTATCTGTAATTGATTAATTAAATTCATTCCCGGTGTCGGGGTTTGGGTTGTTGTCTGTGATTGATCCATTAATTAATTCCAGGGGGGAGGCCGGGGGGCAAGGTTTGAGGTGTTGTGTGTAATTGATTAATTCATTAATTCCCGGGGGCGGGGTTTGGGGGTGTCTCTAACTGATTAATTCATTAATTAATTCCCGGGGCGGGGTTCTGTCCGTAATTGATCCATTAATTACTCCCGGGGAGGGGCGGGTTCGGTGTCCCCTCAGCCGCGCGCCCTCCGGGCCGGCAGGGGGCGCTCGTCGGCGGCGGTGCCGCGGGGGCCGCGCCGGGGCCGCTCCCGCTCCCGCCCCGCTGCCTCCTGCCCGGCCCCGCTGCCTCCTTCCCTCCTGCCCAGCCCCGCTGCCTCCTTCCCTCCTGCCCGGCCCCGCTGCCTCCTCCCCGGTCCCTCCTCCCCGCTCCCCGGCCCCGCTCCCCGCCCCGCCAACAACGCGCCCGCTCACTGGCCCCGCTCCGTGTGTTGTGTCCCCGCAGCCAATCGCGGCGGGCGAGGAGCTGTTGGTGTGGTACAATGGCGAGGACGACCCGGCCATAGCGGCCGCGATCGAGGAGGAGCGAGCGAGCGCCCGCAGCCGCCGGCACTCCCCGAAGGCCCGCAGAGGTACGGACCGCGCCCGCCGCGCCGCCGCCGCCACCGCGGGGCTCGCACCGCGCCCGCAACGCCGTGACCTTCCCCGGGGAGCCCGACGGGAGGGGAGGGGAAGGGAGGGCTCGGCCCGGCCGGCGCCGCCGCGGGAGGAACGTGGAAGTTGTGGCGGCTGGAAAAGTTGGGAGAGGCGGCGCGGGGAAGGGGGATGGCCGCGGGACGCGCGGGGACGGGGCAGGGGCAGCGATCCCGCGTGGGGCGGGGGCTGAGCCCGCGGAGCCGCGAGCCCTCCTTGGGAAGGTGGAACAGCCCCGGGAGCCGCGATTCCTTCTTGCGAAGGGGGAGCCGAGCCCGGGGTCCGCACGATCCCTCCTTGGGAAGGGGGAGGCTCGTCCTGGGGCCGCCGCGATCCCTCGTTGAGAAGAAGGAGGTTGATCCCGGGGACCCGCGATCCCGCTTTGGAAGGGGGCGGATGAGCCCTAGGCCCGCCGCGGTCCCTCCTTGGGAAGAGGGAACTGATCCGCGATCCTGCTTTGGGAAGCGGGGACCTGGGCCTGGGGCCGGGGCTGCGTCAGTGGAGCCAAATGAAAAACCCCGGCCTCCTTGCTCCCTGCGGTTTTTAATTCCTTGTTGGTTTTAGGCTGATCTGGTGGCTGTGGAATCTCGAATGGCTGCTCCTGCCCGGCTTCGGCCGAGGAGGGGAGGATAGGAGAGACGTTTCGGGGGGTTATAAATACGTTATTCCATATAAATATGTATGTCAGAGCAGACATCCACGATTTTTTCCGTGACTAATTTCAAGCAGCAATATTTCTCGGAGTGCGTGTGGCCTCCACGCGTGGCCTTATATAACTGACATTTTCACCAACGTTTTAGGCCAAAATCACAATAAAGCCTTTGCTTACAGGGAGTAAATACAGAAAGGAAACATTCACAGCTGTAGCACAAGGATACCGATTCCTCTTGCAGGGAAATATGTACATTTTGGAATTCTCTGAGTGTTACAAACGAACCAAAAGAAAAGGTAATATTTTAAATGGCATCATTGTAGCTTTTAACTTATAATTTAGGGCCTGATCTTACAGGTTGTGGAACTCACGTTGGGAATAAGCTCAGATATCAAGGAGAACAGTTATTATGTAAGTTTTTGTATTTTAGAGATTGAAGAGGGGGCTGTGGTGCAACACAATTAGTTATTTTGAACAGTAATTTGTAGGTTAAACAAATACAAGCTGGAATTCAAGCACTGATTTTTATTTACCTGCCCGTAATGAGAAGACTATTCAGCACTTACATGAGCAAGACTCAGTAAATTACAGGCTATATTATGGTTTTTCCTAAATCTACTTTATCTTAGCACATGGAGTTTCTGTGCCTGTGATTTACCTGAAAGGCTAGAAAAACAACCTGCAAGAATTTGATTATATGATAAATCAGAAAAGCCAGACAGAATAATTTCTAAGGTAATTTTTTCATGGCCCAGAAGTTTGATTTGCATTCATGAAGTTATAGGTAAAAATATCAGTAAACTAATTTGGTTCCTGGGTTTTGATTTTGTGCTGGTTTGTAGGTTTCAAGCTTTAACTGTTCTGGGCTTTACAGATTTCATGATAAGGAACAATAAATCTTCTCCCCCATTTTATAAACACAAGCTCCTTACTAAGGCTCACAAGTATTAAATAAAAAGCAACCCAGCAAAAAAACAGCTCCAAGCACAATATTGATGAAGCATTTGAGAATAACCAAGAGCAATTTATTTATGGAATTATACTCTTGTATCATGAAGCAGAAAGACCAGATTCTTAGCATTTAGTTGATCTGAGTTGTTATGATTCAAGTTTCAGTTGTAAAATGATAAAGCAACTGAAATTGTATAGTTCTGGTTTTCAAAGGTTTCACTGGAACTCTTTTCTCTACGTTTATTCTCAGTTGTTTTAGTGTTTGTAGTAACATCTGCTAATATTTGCAATTCACAGCAATTTTCTTGTAAGAAATACATTTTTCCTCTGCAGATTGATAGCAGGAGATGCAGTGAGGATTCCAGAATGGTTTCTACTGATATTCCTATTTTTGTAGGTTTGGCTCTATCCTTGGATATGGAAGTTTCTTAACCCTAGGCTTGAGGGTTTTTTTGGAAAATAAACGAAAGGATTAAATAAAGGAGCAGCACTCAAAAGCAATTAATTTCAAATAAATAATTCTTAATTATATGATACAAGGGTGGTAGCAGGAGAAGGATATCATGGTTAGCTTTGTGTGTGTGGAAAATTAGGAGTCAGTACACAGTAATATTTGAGATTAAACAGCAATTTAAGAAGCTTTCTAGAGAGGAGCTTCTCCAGAGGGTTGTGGAATTTTAATTTATTAGTGACCTACACAGATGAATAAATTCTTTCTTAGTAAACTTTATTTTGGCCTGTGTTGCACATTGTTGTCTTACAGACTGAGGAGAAAATAGAAGTAAGAACTGCCAAGTTCTGTGAACGAGTGTGTCCTTGAGGAACACCTTTTCCAGAGAAGTAAAGTGACAGTTTAATACCTTAGGAATGGCTAGAAAGGACATTATTTGAGAGGTGTATTATAACTGAGTAGTTCAGAACATGGTGTTATTAAATAAAGCTCATAATTATCCTGTATTCAATAAAACAAATATCCTTTTGAATTTTTAATGCGTCTTGGGCCTTGTCCTTGGCCAGGTAAGGTATTTACCAATTGGCAAATAACCTTGTTCCTGCCATTTATTTCATGAGCCCTGCTCAGAAAAGGTGGCCATTTCACAGCTATTAAAAATGGGCTGGTTTTGCCCAATTGATCAAGGCTCTGATTGCTGTAAAGCTTTCCATGTTGCAGGAGGAATTCTCTTTATTTTGGAATAAGTCCCCTGTGCTGTAGGTGAGACTGACTTTCCCATAAGAGGTAGGCTGAACTACATTTGGGAAGTGGAGATGGCACTTAAGAACCAGCAGCTGCTCAGGTCTGGGGCAGACCCAAAGTCCAGCCTGAACTGTTCTCCTTGACCTTGACGTGACCTGTTTCCAAGTGATCCCTGACACAAGGTCCATAATCTCCTTTAGAGCATATTTAGGATGGCACTTGGCCTTTCCTCCAGGTGCCACCTCTCCCTTGCATAGTTTTGGGTTTAGGTTTTGAATTCAAACTCCTTCACATCCCCCTGGCTCCTGCCTGGCTTGGCCGTGGGTTTTCTGAGCTGGAATAAATCCTTTCCATCTTCCTTCTAGCAGGCACAGCAGCTCAGGATCCTGGAGGGAGAGGCAGCTCTTACAAAGAGATTTTTACCTATTGAAACATTGTACTGTTCCTGAGGTGGTGAGCTTTAGAAAGAGATTTAGGAGGATAAATAGCTATTGAAGTGGGTAGAAAAAATGAAAACAACTTGATGAACTTGGGGAACATCACAGATTTTTATCAGAGCCAAGCTGTTACTTTTGCCGCAATAACTAATGGTAAAGAGCTCTCAGCTGCTGGTGCATGACCAACAACCAGCTGAAAAATTACCTGATTTTTTTTTTTTATTTTGTTGCTTTTGCGTTTTCTGAAATTGCATTTTCTAGTTAAGCATTTCTCATCTGCTTCTCCCAGGTCGTAGTTAATGTGCTTTATTCTGCCTGCCAAGCTTGTAGGGAAATTTGTTCAATCAAATGCATTAACACAAGGTCTTTCATTAATTCTCCTTCTAAGGAATTAAAAAAGAGAACAGCTTGGTTTTTACTTTACAGCTGAATTCATGTGTCCTTTAGAGGAGTAGTGGAGATGGTTTTTTTTGTCTCATCAGGGCATTTCTTCCTCTGCATGTGACAGTAATAATTTGTAGCAGTGAGCAGTAATATCAAAGATTAATGTTTCCTTCTGGAAGGGAGACTTGGAGTCTCTGGCTTCAGACTCAGTCTTTCTTAAAAAAGTAACTTTTCACTAACTTTTTTTTTTTTTTTTAAAGGATGGTCATTAAAAAATCCCAAACCAAAAGATGGTCATACATAAAGATATCCTGTGGATTTATCAGGCTATAACCTGCTTCAGGGTGCTGCCTGGAACTCCAGAGCATGATCAAACAAGGCTAAAAATCTCATTTCTATCATGGATTATGTGGCAGATCAAAAGTCTGGTTTTGGAAGAATAGAGATACTGATGTTACCCAGGATAAAAGCTTGCCCCTGCTATATGCTTGTGCATAATACCTCTGAAAAAGCCTTTTTTGGGGGGAGAGGAGAGCAGTGCTTATTTATACCCGTGCTGGTGCCTCACGCTGTGCTGTTCACTGTGTTCCACTTCTCACCCAGCCAGGCAGCAGAGCCCGTGGCACAGGCTGTGCTGTGTCTGCAGGGAGGCCTGTGTGTGCTGCTCTCTGGGCACAGTCAGCCTGTCAAGAGGGGGTGGAAAAAAGGTCTGTAATTCCATTTTTCCAAAAGCATGTGCTGCATAATGTAACTGGAGTGGATTGTCACAAAACCAAATGACCTCTTGAAGCACAGATGTGACAACTCTTAAAATACTTCTCCATTGTGGTGCAGGCAGAGCACCTGCATCAGGGTCACCTGTGCCGTGGGGATTATTTATTATAGTCCAGTTTGGAAGTCTCAAACCACTGCTAATAAATCTTGTGAAACTTTGTTACCTTAAATGGTTCAGCTGCGATTTTGGTAGTCCTTAAAGGTTTGAGGGAGAACATGAACTGTAGGGAAACTCCTAGTGTGCAGAGACAGTGTGAGATGCAGGTGGGTGAATTATGAATCAATAATTATCTGTTATAAAGAATTATTATGCCTTGGTTTATATCAGTCTGAATGCCAAGTGCAACTTCAGGCTTCTGCTCCCCAGATTCTAAACAAAAGCCACCATCCTGTAAGTTACACAGGTTTTTCTTCTGTCTCTAAGTGTAACTATTGCTGAAACAGTGTCAGGTTGCTGCTGGAGGGAGGGGAAATATAAGTATGAAATCAGCAGGTTCAGTTCTGTGCTAGTAGAAATAGTGCAGGTTTTTCTGTTGATACTTTCTTAGGCATTCTCCTGTAGTTCCAAATAATTAGCTGTACTTGAGAGTGCCATAAATATACATCCTGTTTACAAAAGGTAGGCCTTGAATTGCCATCTGGATGTCATCACAAATGGAAATCATGGCCAAATGATGCCCTGATTGTCTGTTTCTTTAAGTTATACGAATTTATTAGGCTTGTGCTTGGAACAAGTTTAAAAGTTTTTGTTTCTAAACAGAGAAGAGCTTGTGAGAGAAATGAGTGTGTGTGAATTGGAATCTAACTTAGAGAAGGATGTGTAAGTTGTACATTTGTAGCAAGGATACTGTGAAACTATATTCTTATTTAAGCTCTATTTCCAATAAATGTAGTGAAAAACTTCAGTGGGAACTCAAGGCTTCAAAATTTTCTAACCAATGACTGGCGAAAGACAAGCGAGGAAGGAGGAGCTCAAACAAGATCATCTGGAACAAAGTCTTAAAAAATGTACAATTTAAAAAAACTTTTAAATTTAAAAGAAAATTTACTTTGATTTCCCCAAATCACATTGATTTGCAAGAAGGTTTGTACAACTCTCATTCAGAAGCTGGATTTGGGATGTCAAGGGAACTGTATCTCATGGCAGATTCTGTCTGGAGAGTATCTAATATGTTTGAGGTCTGCTAAGCAGTGGAAGTTTTTCTCTTATCCCTCATATATGGGACCCTTTGAATAGGAGACTGGTGTTACTTTACATTCCCATCTTCCCTTCTCTCCAGCAGTGCCCCCAATTCCAGGACAGCTGCTCTGAGATTTCAGAACAGCACAGGGAAGTTGCTGTGATTCATTTAAACCCTCTGGGTTTAAAAATGGGAGAAGATCAACCTTCATTTCAGGAACAAACCACCAAATTATCTATATTTAAGAGAAAACTTAAAAATTCAACACTAAACTGCATGTCCTGACCCCTTAAACTCCGTGTTTCTAAGTATAAACTTTTGGAAACATTCAACCATTGGCACATTCAGACATTTCCTGAGTTATTAAAGAACAGCAGTGGAGCAGTGTCACAGTGTGTCTGCACTGGCTGTGGGGTCAGGCACCCCCAAATCTGTGCCCTGAGACCCCCAGTTTGTCTGGAAGTCACTGCCTGGTGATGGCACCGGGAAAGCAGAAGCCCTTAGGAGAACGATTGAGTTGGATTTAGTGCTCAGGGCTGCAGTGGGAGGGCTCGGTGCTGTTATCTGATCATTATTAAAACAAGGACTGCAAGCACTTTGCACACTCTGTTACTTTGTCTCTGGGGGGGTTGTGTCTTTAACTTAAAATAACAATCTGTCCTTCGTGGTGGTAACGAGTTGGGGTGTTTCAGCTGCTTAGTTCTTAGAGCAGATGTCTGTAGTTATCCAACAGAATAAAAATTCTTGGGTTATGGGATAATTCCAGTCCTAAAGCCTTCCGTGTTTTGCCTCGTGCTTTTGCTTTTTTAGCCACACTTCTTTAGACTGTTTTTTCTCAAGTTAAAAAAAATAAAAGTACATCTAGACCACATTTCCCAGCAAATTTGCTAATGCTGTCTTTGGTTACATAACCCACAGTGGGAAGTGAAATAAGGCACCAGGCAGCTTTCTAGTATTAATCAATTTTTTCCTGTTGATCAGGGTTAGCTGTAAAACAAGGAGAGACCTGGAAGAAAAGCAGCTGCTTTTTTTTTTTTTTTTAAATTAATCCAGTGTGTTTGGAAATGATTCTTCTTTCTTAGGAAAACGCTGTTTTAATTTCCCTGAAAATAAGTTCAGTGTTACTAAGTTTCTGTTGAAATACCAGTTTCCTTGTAGAGATACTTTATTGTAGCAGTATTTTCCCAAACTTTCTTAGACTGTTCTCTGCTAAGAAATCACACAGTTGTTTAAACACTGCTGTGTAGAAGATGTGGAGGAAATTTGGTGATTGCTGTTTTAGGGAAGAGCTTTGATATAGATTTGGAGGATTTGTTCCAAAATAGGAAAGGGATGAATTCCTGCAGAGTAGGAGAACAGACACTGTTTTCCAGAGAGAAAAAGTGCTTTTATTTTTTATTCCTTTAAGCATTTTGTGATTTAGAGCTGTCACTTGTGGAATACAAAAGAACAAACCCAATGAGCTGTCTTGCATCTCACTTAAATTCTGGGTGACTTTAGTTCCCGTGAATAATCCTTTTTTAATTCCTTTGCATTACCTCACAATAAGTCAGGGTTTTACCAGACACTGTTGCTCTTTCTGTGGTTTCCTGACCCTCCTGTGCAATCTCAACTTCAGTGTTTGTTTTCTAACTCTGGGAGACTCTGGGTTTTATGGTGGATAAAAGGTACAGTCAGTTACTGCCTTTCAGTGTGTTCCTATTTTATTTGCCTCCTGCTGGAACCCTCTCTTAATTTAGGGAAGGCTCCAAGTTCTTGTAATGAGAATCTTCTGTACCTCTTAATCATTTTACTTCCTTTCTCTGGATGTTTTCTTTGTTATACTTCATCTTTAAAAGCTATTTGACCAGAATTAATGAGTAATATTGTATCATTAAGGGTGCTAAACTTTTTTAAGTGCTTTTTTTATTACAGTTTGCCGCAGTTTTGCATTGACTGTTTATTTTCTTTGAATTGTTCACAAGGAATGTCTTACACTGAGGGCTTCTCTGCAGATGCCCCGTGTACTTTATGATGCAGTGGTGAACAAGCCCATCTAACCTGTGTGTGCACACAAAGGTTTGATAGCTGGTTTATTCCTGGAAGAGATGCCAGCTCCATTGGAGTGTGTGGCTGAGAGCTCTTTTCTTTAATTGAGATCTCCTTTGTCAGGTAATTTGTGTTTGTCAGGTCTCTAAAGATCCTCATGTCACTGCAATACAAAATATCTAAGAAATTTCATATTTGACTTATTAATGATTTAGTACATTTTTCAAATGAACAAAAAAAGAAAACCAGTTGTCAGACCAGAGTGTGTGTATCTTTTTCAAATCTGTCAAACCTTCCAATTTATTCTGTCATTCCTGCCAAGAGCCTTGCACAGATTGACAGCAGTGACTTTGTTCTGAAGAATTCTCACCGGCCTACACTTGCTGCATCAAGTTCCTCAAGAAAATGTTACAGCAGACTAAGTTTCTGCTTGGGTTTATCAGTTATTGAAACAAGACTCAGTGGTATTTCAACATTTCTAGCTAAGAAAATTAGACAATGTCTAACCATTCACTAGGAAGTATTTACTTGCTTTTTATACACTTTTCCCTTGGACTGAGGAATCACAATATTTATTTGGATCACCAGTGCCTGAGAGTTATTTTGGATGAAACTTTCAGAAGCACTTAAGAGCTCACCAGAGTCGCTGTTAAGAGTTAATTTTGTTGTCACATTCTGTTAACAGAATTCTGCAAGAGCATTTGATTGACTGTGATTAATGCTGTAGAACTTGTGAGAGGCACTGTTATTAATGTGCTGATTGACATAAAGTTACTCTGGTGAGAGTATTATAATAGCTGGAAATCCATCATCTTGATTATTATTGCTGCAAAATGCCGTGGAAATGAGGAGTCAGCTCTCCATTATTCTGAGCTGTGTTGAGAGCCAGATGCCTCACTCCAGTCTGTCAGATATGGATCTCGTTTTTTATTTGGCAGCCCATCAGAAACAACGTGCCTGTTGAATGGGAAAGGCCTGGTGTTTGTGCAAGTGACTTGATTCATAGAAATTTGGGTGAATTTTCTCAGGCATCACCAGGCCCAGTCCAATGCAAACTTCCATAACGTGCAAACTCAGCGTGGAGATGGTCAGCTGTGGTGTAAAACAGCCCAGTGCAGGGACAGGACCTGTCTTGAGCAGTGGGTTGGGATCAGGGTGTGAAAACACCCCCCCGTCTCACAGGTCAGACCCTCAGCCAAGCCTTAGACTTGCCTTGGGCTGTTCCCAAGGAATGGGTCGGACCAGGTTTCAGTGAGTTGAGTAAAAAGTTGACTTGGCTGCAAAGTGTTCCCTTTCATGTTGCAGGTAAAGAGCAGAGAGTCCAGCTCTTCCAATCTCATGGACTCTTGTCAGGGATTGCAAAAGCAAAGTGGACTTTGTGCTGAAACTTGGCCACAGCTACCAAATCCCGACCTGTTACGTGTCACCCTCTGGTCCCTCCACTCCTCTGCCAGAGCTGGGGTTTTTCTGGTTCCTTACCTGCAAATTAAAATGTCCAGGATACTGTACAGTGACATTTTCTTTCTGTATTCTGTTTCAGTTGACTTTTTATGCCCTTAACAGGCGTGTGCAAAGAACTTTAAAGTCTGATTTGATCGAAACAGGTTAATCTTGACTGCAGCAGTTAATTGAGCTGAAGACAAGTAAATAGATTTGTGCTCTGACTGGGATTTATTTTCACTCTGAAAAATGGAGGGAGTTGCCATTCCCTGCAGTGACTTTGTGAGCCTGTTGAGCTTTGTTGGTGTCACAGATGAAGCAGATGCAGTTTGCTCCTGTCTGGTTTGGGACATACTGTAAATTTAGAACTTCTCCTGTCGGTTCTGTTCACATGAGCACCAACTGTTGCTGTTGTCCAGCGGCACAGTCCTCTGCTGCATTCTGAGAAATGCACTGATTGTCAACTGGGGGATTACAGTTCCTCTGGAAATATAATTCAGTGTATCTTGTGTTATCAGAGAAGGCTGACAGGCGTTTCTCTGAGAAAGTATCAGAGGGCTGCAGCTGAAGTGAATGAAGCACTTTGTTTCACAGAGGAAATGAAGCAAACCTTGCACAATTTCTCAGCAGATAAAAACGATTTGGTGACTGGCCTGTACATTAAAATAATGAATTTGCCTAATATCTATCCTCCTCCTTTATCTACTCTTATTAATTAGAAAGGACCTGCACTGATGTTCTGCCATGTGACCTTGGGTTGTCACTCTGAAGGTGGAAGGAGATGAGTCCCAAATTTAATAGATACAGAGAAACAGCGTTTTCGTGCTGCAAATATGTTGTGACAGGAGCTGCTTATTAACAATTAATGTTCTTTGGTACGTTGGAGACCCAGTTGAGAAGATGCTGTAATATTTTTAATGGGGACTGATGGAAAAACACTATGTACTTACTTAGTAGGTAGTTGGCTGTACTGTAGAAAAATAATAAGGAGGTTAAAGGAAATAAATCTGGAGATGGTTGTTAAGGAGGGGGATGAAATTCATTGCAAAAGAGAAGTGGGAATTTTGATTTTACTGGGAATACTTTGTTTTGGTGGAGCAAAATTTGTGACAAACAACATTTTGTAGACATGGTGAATAAAAGGATTAATTTGGGTCAAATTGAATAACAGAGGGCAAATCTGAGTGAAGGTAAATAAAATGCTTGAGTGTGATTTTGTAGGAGGAGTTCAGTTTTATCCCTGGGGGATTTGCTGTGGTGGCAGCACTGTCCAGACCCTGCGTCTGTGAGAGGCTTTGCCTGCCTTTGCTCAGCCTTGGGACTCCTGTTGCAGTAATCCCAGGGCTGCAGTCGACACAAAGGCAGGGCTGTTTCCTGGGAATTGTAGCCCTTGTCCAGCTGTGTTCTCCCAGCAGAGCCTCAGCTCGTGGCTGCACAAACTTTGGGGTTGGTTTTCCAGGCAGTGGCAGCTTTTCACTGACCCTGTGAGTCCTGTTTGACAGGGGAAGCAAAAGTGCTCTGGAGAGCAGGAGACCCCCTTGATCAGCGGTGTGTGAAGAGAGCTTTGGGGTCTGCACAGAGGCTCAGAAGTCCTTTTTTTAATTCTTATTTCAGAATGTCACTTAGTGCTGTGACCACTGCTGGTTTGTCAAACAGCAGAACAAAATGGCAGGTAAAGGCCTGAGAACTTAAAGAGAACTTAACTAAACCCAGATGGTTTTAAATATTTTAAAATTTTAAATATTTAAGTTAAAATTTTAAACATAGTATTTGAAATATTTTAAAACACTTAACCAAAAACGAGATACTTTTTGATCTATCCCTTCCAGCGTTCAGTGATCCAAATAGGGCCATGACAGATGTTTGGGTTGTTTATTGCAGATGAAGGCACATCTATAGTGATCATTTTAAACTGTGTGGTCCAAGTAGGCATGAAAGTAATCTCCCGTTTGCATTATTCTGTAAATAATGTCAAAATACCTGTTACTTCAGTTTTCTGTGTGCAGCTTCTCTTCAGGGTCACACAAACTTTTTGGGGAGAGCTCTAGAGAATGCAGAAGCAACACTTTCTGGACTCAGATATAATCTGTTGGTTCAAGAGGAGATTTAAATTTAGACTAATTCTCTGTATTTAAATACACAATTTGGGTGCTCTATTTTTAACTGAATTGTACATAAAAACTGGCTAAATATAGAGAGCAGCAGTTATTTCTGGAAAATGTCTCTGCCAGCTGACATTTCTCTTGCTGCTGCCTTTGTTTTAATACTTAGCAAAACAAAAGCTGATGGGATAGAGAAGAATGTTCATCACATTTGCTGGGCTGGGCTGGGCTGGCTGTGTCCATGTGGCAACTCTGGAGTAACTTGCAAGGAGTTTGTAGTGACTGGGGGGGGAGGCTGTGTTATTAGGGAGAGTGGGAAGCAGGAATCCACAAGGAGCTGAAGTGATTGATAAAGTCTAGATTGCCTATTTGTGTCCCCTTTCTACAGTTTTGAAACAGTGGCAAAAATAACATTTTTAAGCCTTGCCAAGATAAAAGCTCTGCCTGTAATTATTTACCCGTAATTGTTTCATCACAGCTCATGTGTGGGTTAAAATTGCGTGGAATTAAACCCTTGTTTGCCGTGCTTTGTAACTGTTGGGTGACGTTCTGTGCTGCTGAAGTCATTATGGGTGAGTAAGTCTTGTAGTGTGTAAACTTACAACTTCCTGGGCTACACACTTGGGTTAGTCAGGAGTCATAACGTGCTGGGGATTTGAATGACATCCTGTTGCAGACAGCTAATAGAAATGCTTTTGTCTCTCTAAGAGAGTTATGGCAGGTAATTTAATTTACAAGACAACAATTGGATGAAGATGACTGGAAACAGCTCCTGTCTCAATTTGGATGGGTTGGTGGAACGGCACACATTGAACACAGGCTTCCCACTCGTAGAGTTTTTCAACCTAAATGTTTTTTTCATCTGTTTATCTGAATTTTGGGAGTAGCTGCAGTTTGTCTGGGCTCATGAAGAGCTCCATATAATGGCAATATATTCCCTTTTGCTTCTTGCAGACTGTTGCATCATTTCTTCCTGTTGGCATGACACAGGTGCCATCCTACCATTTCTTGAGCTGGTTGTGAGATAATTTCACAAGCTTGTGGTGAGATCCAGTGACCTGATCTTCAGTGCTATCATTAAAGTGGAGACTTCGCCAAACATTTGCAGAAATTGATGTTTTAAATAGCCCAGCTCTGAATTTTCTTAACGCTTTCCATGGCAACAAGTTCATCCGTTATGCAAATGTCACATTCACAGTCTCTGTCAGTGCATTGCTGTGTTTCTTCTCTGCGGGGCTGGGTGTTCAGTGCTGGGTACAAACACACCCCCTTAGGAGGATGTGCCTCTGTCTACAGGTGTCCTGAAATACCTTTATTGCACCTCGTTCAATCTGCTTGGCAATGCCGTGGTTAAAATGCTGCTGTCTGGGAGTGCAGTGCTGGTTCATGGGCAGCAATGAGCTTATAAAACAGGCAGTTTGGTATTAATAGAAATGCTGTGAAGTTTGGCTTCTTCTTCCTCCTCCTACTGTGTAAACTTGAAAGTGTCTTTTTAAGGAAGAGGAGATGCGAGTTCTGCTGGAATAAATGCCAGGAGAGCCTTTGCCCTTATTCTGTAGATAATTCACAAGATTTTCCCCATTTTATCTATAACATACAGCATTTGCACCTTTAAAATCTGTCTTCTGCCTTTCCACCTTTAAAATCATTTGATACATTAGGATTGGGCAGAATGACTGTATAGAACTAAGATCTTTTGTGGCTCTGAATTATCCTCTTGGTTCCCAGGAGGTTGAAATTCTGTTGGGGTGATTTTTGTTCACTATCAAACAGCTCGTGTCAGCTTTAGTGTTTCATTTACTGCACAAACAAGTTGTATCTGATAACCTCATAATGGTGTTGCATTAAAAAAATGCCCCACCAAGTACTTATAATAATGATAGGTTGAGCAAAACAGGATAAAAAGGGCATTTACATTTTGCCTTTTCCTGCAGGTTTTCTTACCTACTTGACAGCATTGTTAAAATAAGCCTCTTAGTGAGACTGTGTGTGGAGCCTTTCAGGTTTAATTGACATCCCCTTTAATGAGATGTTCGTTTCAAAAATTGATCTGTGGCTTGAATTGTGCCCTTAGAAGTGTTGAAATATGAATAAAAATGTGCTGATTTTGCCTCCTTTTTACATATTTTTTTCCATAGTGTTCAGTTTTAGCAAGATACAGTCCTGAAAATGGAGAAGGCTGTTCATGTTGTCATAACTTGGTCTGTACTTTTGAATCAGAGAGATGGAAACCTTCCTACTTTGGGAAGAGTTTGTAGGAGGGTGTTAGAAAGGGTTTTATGTGTATGTGGTCACCAAAAAGTGGGATGATCTGTAGTCAAACCGGGAAACGCTCCTAGTACAGCATATCTTACACTAACGAACAAAAATAAAAGCTCTTTCTGGCTTGTGTTAAAAAAACTGAATTATCACCAAAGGTGTTGTGTGGCAGCATTGGAATTTCTGAGCTGTGGGGTCTTGGGAAGCATCCAGTTGGGTTCTGGAGCAGTTTTTTTGGCAATACAAGAGCTTTTTCCCCTCAAAGCACTCGGTAGGCGGTGCTTGCATTTTTTCTTTCATTTTAAGTTGGAAGCTTTAGAGTTGCAAAGCCATTCCCTCCCCAGGTAATAACAGTGTGTCTGTTCAGAGCTACTTCAGAGCTCCTCAGCTGACTTGCTTGAATCAGGTTTCAAAGCAGTGCTTAATGCAAATACTTAAAAGGAACTTTGATATAATGTTGTATTAACAGTAATATTATGGAAGAAATATTGGAGGCTGATGTCATAACATTTAAGTAATGCTGGTTTCAGTAAAGCAGAATTGTTGAGCCTTTTTCTTTCAAGATTGTAGTCTTTTTATTGCCAGCCTCGTACTTGGTATCTTTGTGACTTATCCCTACTATTTTTAATTTTACCTCACAATTATTCCTCTTTCTCCAGTAATTTGTGGTGTGACATTCTGAAGAATGTATTGGAAGAACCTCACCTATCCTGGATAACAATTACCACAGTCCCTGAGCTGGTGGATGTTTTTTGGGGCAGCCACTGGAGTTGTGGGGCTTAAAGGGCAGCCCCTCTGCCAAAACAATGAGCACTGTGCTTCAAAATGAGCCTGTTGGCTGAGAACTTTAAATAAAACATTTGTCTAACCTTGTGGGTTCGAGGTCGTGTTTTCAGCACGTTTCTGTAATCCCCCTGATTACACCAATAATCCCCAAATACATAGATTTCTATGTACATATCAGGCACCTCGTGCCTGCCAGTTCTGCCTAAATATTGAGAGTTCTTGGCTGTCCTCAGTGGCTCTGGGCAGCCCTTCACACACAGGTGTGTTGCCCTTTCTTTAGCCAGGTGCTTTGGATTTGGCTTTGCTCTCTGAGCAGGTGCTGCTCCAGAATAGGTTTTGTAAACAATGGGAGAACTTAAAAAAAACCCCAAACAAAAAGCAAAATGAAGACACTTAAATAGAAACAGAGGAAAATATTTAAAAACCCAGCCTTAGTATTCAAATAATAAACATTTTGAATTGAATACCATTTTTTGTTACACGAATTCCATTTATTAAGTGTGTAAAGGTCTTTAACATCTACGTGCTGTGCCATTCACAGTTGGACAAGATTCTAAGAAGTCACTGCAACGTGTTTCTGCATTTTTTTTCACGTTCCTCCAGCCAACACAACTTTGATTTAATTTCTGAAGCAATTTATGCTGTTATTTTGGATATAGCTTTCTGTGTGAGAAAGGCATTCATGTGTTAGAGCCTGTCTGCAGAACAAACAACTCAGATTTTTACCGATGCCTGAAGGCTTAAGGAATCTATTTCAAAAAACATGACACCTACCAGGAGTCTGGATACAGGAACAGATGAATTCTGGGGCACAGCAAGCTGTTTCTCCAATTAAAATTCAAGTTGCATCAGTCTGTTAGAATTCATTAATCAGAAGAGTATGAAAATGATTGTGCAGTTGTTTTCTGCTGAATATTCTGAAGGGATTGGATTTTTTTTTAGCTTGATTATACACTTAATCTTTGTTTCATTCTCTTCAGTGCCTAAATACTGCCTTTTTTTTTTTTTCTTTAGTATGAGGAAAAAAAGTAATAGTTGATTTTTAGAATAGTAGCAGCTAATGCATGAGATGCAGACTTTAATCTGAACCAGTTCCAAAGGGATTTAAGTAGTGAATTTATATTATTACACTTTAATTCTCATCATGAAGCTGTGGGATGTTATCAGAGTATAACGTGGCAGTTTATCTCTCCCCTTCAGTCATATCCTCTCAAAGTGCCCCCTCATCTGTGCTCTGAGAACACCTTTCAGAGGGTCTCTGAGGGAGCTTCTCCCCTGTTTTCCAGGAAATGTGAGATTTGGGCAGGTACCTGTGACACAGCACAGGTGGGGTATGGGCTGGGGGTGTGACTGGGCTGCAGTTATTTGTTGGCTGCAGATCTCAAAGAAACACCAGTAATTTCAACTCATATCACTTATTCTTTTCCCTCATTAACCGAAGATTTTTGGGGAGGCAAATGTCCCCCTCCTGTATTCCTTGGAAGAGGTGGAAGCAGTGTCTAAGCTCAGACGTGTGTCCTTCTTGCTTCATGATCTTAACTGGGAACGTGTTTGGTGCTGCACTTAAAGGTTATTAAAGATAATAGCATCTTGTGCAATTGGGCAATGTTTAATTATAGAGTTCAGCTCCAAGTATATGGAAAGACTGTGTTTAACATCTTCCCTCCTGGCATCTGAGTGTGCTCATCCTGTCCCACCAGAGATAACTCAGTGGTTTAACTGTTTCATCAGTACTTTGCTTAACAGAAAGGTCTGAGCACGAGTAACTGTAGGTTGTTTAGAGGTGTCTTGGTTTTACCAATAAAATGAGATATGGGCAACTAAAGATTGTTTCTCTCTTCTGTTGTTACTCTGTTGTCACCTGAACTTCCAAGGTTAGTGGGAGTAGTGATGATGTGGCCATTGCAACAGGCACAGGAGATCTCATTCCACTGCCAGTGTTACACAGGCATTGTGAAGGTGGAAAGGCAGATAATGCTCATGCTGACCTATCTTACAACATGAGTGAAGGAAAGGGGAGAAAAAGGAACCCTATTTAAAGTTGCAAGACAAGTTGGTGCAATCCTCTTTTGGTCTTCCTCACTATAGACAAGAACCTTCTTTCCATCTGTTTCTTTTGTTCATTTTCCTTTACATCTTTCTTTCACAATTCTTCTAGTGCACATACACGTATGTTAAGTTCTGCCCTTCATTTATTCTTTTGTCATTGTTTCCATTTCACTTTCCCTGTGTTTCATTCCTGTATCTTTCTTGTTTAGACCAAGTGGAGGATCCAGCTGGCCGTAGCAGCCATGTAGGACCCTTCAGGAACCTGATGGTAAGTGCACGTGTGTACTTATACTCAGGCTTCCACCAGGTTCTGTGTTCTGAGGCATTTCCCATCTCCTGAAGGTTTCTGTTGGTTCCTGACCTCTGAAAATGTGACAAAACTCAGGGACAGACCTTGGGCTGCTCACTGATATCCTTTATACCAGAATTGTAGGTTGTAGTTTTCGTGGAAGATCTGCAGGAAGGAAACAATGCAAATCTTTCAGGTTTACATGAGTTAAAAAGCACTTTGAGATCTTACAGGGGAAAGTCTCAACAGGTGTTAAATCTCTTCAGAAGTTCATGAACTCCAGATACTGAAAGCTGGGAGAGCATATCTTAATTTCTCTTCCTGGACATCTACTTTTGAACATTCAGGGCCATGAAGTGGTGCATCTGGGACAGTCATTGCCCTGCTTGAAAGAAAGTCCCTACCTAGAACAAACTAAACCCTGAAGGAAAACATCAACAATGGGATGGTGTCTCTGGTTGCTGTGTGTCAGGAATCGGTGTGTCTGAAATGCTGTACATACAAAACAGTTCTGCTCACTGTTCAGAGCAAGGGCAGGTTTGGTGCTTGGTGAATCTTCTTTTCAAAGGTTTAAGAACTCGAACCATCTCTTGCTGTGTCACAGAGAAGGTTGCATCCTTTTTTAGAGAGTGTGGCAGGAAAATTATCTTCTTTCCATCAGTGTGTGACGTGAGTAACTCAATTTTTGTGGTGCAGATCCTGCTATTGTAGTGATTTCCCAGATTATAATTGGATCTGGGGTACTATGAATTGTGTATTCTATAAATGGATGGCACTCTGAAACACTTGTGCAGGCTTTAGCACTTGGGCTTTCTTTTATTCCCTCTACACACTTTACTTCACCCTTCAAAGGTATTTCCAGTGTTGGTCTTGGTTTGAAGACTTGGACAGTAACTTGTTATGCTGAAATTCAGTGCTGCTGTGGAATTAGGTCAGTTGTTCATCTGTGATACCATCATGTGCTGTACCATGTGTAAAATAGCATGGCCAGGGTTGGCAGGTGAGAGGGGCTGTGCACCAATCTTTGCCTCCTTGTTTCCAGTCTCACCTGCAGAGACAGAGAGAAACTGAGAAGTTTGTCATTTAAGTCAAGATATTTGTGTGGTCTGCAAAAAATTTGGCAGCTCTTGGGGTTCTAGCAGTGAAATAGGATTTGTTATATCACTCAGAAAGTGTGTTGTGATGCATGTTTGATTCCCTAGGAATGTTTTGTAATCTTACATTTACGCCCTTTCCCTAGAAATGGAGCTGTTTGATTGTGTTACTGTACATTCCCAGAGTGATTTCAGGTGACTTGGCAGATATTTTTGGAAGATTATTTGAAATCCTTTATACTCAGATCATGGTTCTAATTAAGAACACAGGTGCTGATAATAAAAAAAACTATGTTCAAGTGGGACATTCAATAGCCTGTCAGGTAAAGATGGACTTAAACTCCTTGTGCCTGTGTGAACACTCAACTATGTGCTAAATCTTCTGAAAGTTGTAAGTGTTTTGTATAAAATCAGAGTTAATTATGGCATTGTGCAACTAATCCTGATTCATTGTAGCAGGTTAGACATGGGTATTGTTCCAGTATTGAGGATATTCAGGGATAACTGTTAGTTCACCTTAGGGAGGATACCTGTTTGAAGGTGACAAGAAAAGGTCACAAAGGTGACAAATTCATCCTGAGTGTTGTCAATTTATGAGACTAAAAACTGTTAGATTGCACTAAGAAAATAAAACAAGGTTTATTACCTACATGAAACTGAAACATACTGAAATTTGGGATGGCCTGTGAAATCTGAGCTCCTTGAGCGGAAATACAGATAATTGTTTAGATAGACTGTTCAAATCAAAACAAGTGTTTCCTGTCCCTGAGCTGCTGTCTCGGGGAGTGTGCTTGGGACTTCTCTGTTTGAATAGAGGAACGTGTTTTTTAAAAGGCATTTCAGTTTCTTGGCTCAAGATGTGAAAAATATTTGAGGGGTAAAAAGGAGGAACTTGCTGACAGGATTGTGACTTGGAAGAATGTGCCTCTAAATAGGAAATGGGCTTAGGGCTGTGATGGACACTGGGGATCAGAGGGAAGGGGCAGTGTGTTATAAAATAGCATTTTGTGTGTTGGAGGGGGCAAAGGAGGAATTTGGATTGTTGTTTCTGGAAAGGTCTCTTTCCCAGTAGTTGGTGTGTAGACATGGGAATTTCAGAGGAGACATGGAGTTTTATGGCTTTGTGTGGAGAGTGTGGGCTGGGCAGTGAATTCAACCTCAAGACAGTATTATTTGTTATTACACACTCCTTATCATAATTTCTTTATGTTATAGGGGCGAATCTGTAAAAGTAATGGAGAAAATGCAGTACTTTGTAGTGCAGTGGAAAATAAAGTTTTCAGTGTGTTTACATCTCGCACCACTGGTCAGCTCTTTGCATAATGCCCTTTTGTGTTCATTGTCCTCTGCAACTAATACTTGCTGCTTCATTTTGCTAACAGAAAGTGTTAGCAAACTTGTTTGTGTCAGTGGGCACAACAAAATACCTTCGTATTTTGCTGTTACCCAGTTCCATCCAATTTGGTTTTACTACCTTTGTCTTGTTGGCCAAGCTTATGATGCTCTCAGATGTTATTGCTTTGTTGCTTTTATTATTCAGAATGTTTATACAGCTCCAATAACTTTGATGGGTTTCTATTTCATAAAGTTTCCAATTAGTATTAAGGAGTAATAATATATGACGAAATTTTCTATTTTTCATGTGTTTCTATGAGATACAGGAATGTAATGGCCATAATAAGGTATTGGGTAACTTTGTGATGTCAGCTGGTTAACCCTGGACAGGACATTGCTCCTCTAGTTTGTTCTTGCTTTGAAAGTGAGGAAAGTGTTTTGGAGTCTGAGGTTTTTAGAAACTCATTGTTATCTTTAATTATGATTTCTTCTGGGCTCTTGAGGCTGGTTTGCCTCAGTGCTGTCTGTTCTACTCATCTGTCATTTGTACTCCTCAGGAAAGCAGGGTCTCTACAGAACTGTGTTACATTCCAAAGCTGGGGCTTTAACTCAGTTAAGAGTTGTTGAACAGGAATAATAAGTGTTGGGATTTTTCCTCCCCAGGAAAGAAGAAGACTCAGGAAGGTAAAAACAAGGGAAAGAAGGCAGCAGATACAAAACAGAAAAAGACTGATTTGGATTCTACTTCTGCAGATATGAAGGATTCTAAAGAGGGTGAGTTCTCAAGTATCTTATTTTTTGCTTCTAACTATCTTTGGATCAAAGAACAGTTTATGTCATGTTTAGTACTTTAGCAGGTTATGTTAGTGTAGCCAAGTGAACGTGTTTATATTGTTTGCCCGGATGGTTTTATAAGTTAGGAACTGGGGCATTAGACGTGCGTCACAGATGTACAAATCTGACCCCAGGAAAAACCAATGTACTGCAAAATTCAGACATAAACCCGAACTCCTTAGAAGAGAAGACCAGAGCAGAGTCCTTATTCTAAAATACTGTCTTTGGAGCTTAGTTACAGGGTCATTATTTATTGCTTGTTAACAGTGTCAAGGGGAAAAAGTACCATATTAATTCTTTCGACCCGTAACTCTTCCATGCCTTTGCTCTGTGGTCCCTTCTGCTTGCACAATACATGCACCACTGTTGTGATTTAGGAGGAGGGAGAAGCATGGTGTAGCACCCTCTGGAGAGCTTGGTAGAATTTTCTCACGCTTTTCTTGTGTTTCAGGTCATAAAGAGGAAGATGAAACGCCTTCTGTTTCTGCTGTGCTGTCCCTGGAACAAACAGCTGTGATTCAGGAAATGGTAAATCAAGATGTGCTTCCAAAGCTGATGATCCCCAGTCCGACCAACGAACCACAAGTGGTAACTGAAGACAAACAAGGAGAAGCAATAAACTGTGCATCAGATGATTTAGATGATGATGAAGAGGAGGAGGATGAAGAAGAGGATGATGAGGAGGAGATGGAGGATGCCAACACGCCTAAAGAAAATGCTGAAATGCCTTTGATGTGTGAAGAAAAGTTAGACTCCCTGGAAGAACAAAAGAGCACGTCGGAGGAATCGCCAGAGAACTCTCCAAAGAAAAAGCTGGTGGTGAAAATCCCGAAAGCAAGAGGTGAATCCAACGGTGACGTTCAGGAAACGTTCACGTTTCCCTGTCAGCATTGCGAGAGGAAGTTCACAACAAAGCAAGGGCTCGAGCGCCACATGCACATCCACATATCCACCCTCAGCCACGCCTTCAAGTGCCGGTACTGCGGGAAGGCCTTCGGCACCCAGATTAACCGGAGAAGGCACGAGCGGCGCCACGAGGCCGGGCCCAGACGGAAACCCTTCCTAACCCTGACATCATCACAACACCTGGATAACGTTGCTGATAACCAGGTAATTGTGGATGACGGTCTTAAAGACGACCTGAACGTTCCCGGCCTCGTGCAAGACTCCGTTGTCTTGGATTCTGAGAAAGCTTCCCAAGAAATGTCCAACTCGGCGTTTGCTGAGGAGAACAAGGAGCCCAAAGAATTGCACCCGTGCAAATACTGCAAAAAGGTGTTTGGAACTCACACCAACATGAGGAGGCACCAGCGCAGGGTTCACGAGCGGCATCTTATTCCCAAAGGGGTCAGGAGAAAAGGATTCTACACCGAGGAGCCGCCGCTTCCCACAGAGCCGGCCCCCGCAGTGCAGAGTGTGTACATAGCCAGCACAGAGATCGAGGAGGAGGGGGAAGTAGATGATGTCTATATTATGGATATTTCCAGCAATATCTCTGAGAATTTAAATTATTACATTGATGGGAAAATCCAGTCCAACAGCAGCACGAGCAATTGTGATGTGATTCAGATGGAGTCCAACTCTGCAGACCTGTATGGGTTGAATTGCATCATCAGTCCGGTCACGGTGGAAATCTCCTCAAATATAAAGGTTACACAAACACACGTGAGTGAACCTCCTAAGGAACCCTCTAGCAGTGGGAGCAACGAATCCAAAAAGAGAAGAACTGCCAGCCCTCCTCTTGTACCAAAAATAAAAACTGAAATAGACCCAGAACCTATAACTCCTACAAGTTCTTTAAATCTTCCTCTTAGCATTTCAACAGAAGGCTTATCTTTTCATAAAGAAAAAGGGGTTTATTTGTCATCAAAATTAAAGCAGCTTCTTCAGACCCAGGACAATAAGAAGATAACTCCATCAAGTGAAATCCCTAAACTAGGACCTTCTGTTACATCATCACCTATTTTGCCTCCGGTATCCAGCAGGTTTAAAAGAAGGACCAGCTCTCCTCCCAGTTCTCCGCAGCACAGTCCAGTGCTTCGAGATTTTGTCAAATCAGGTGAGGGAAAAACTGTGTGGAACGATAATATTCGGAGCTCAAAAATGCCAAAGTTAGAAAGCCACAGCAGCAGCTCGCCTGCTTGGAGCTTGACTGGAAGGGAGGACAAAGAGACTTTGAGCCCTCATTGCTTTGAAGAGTACAAAATATCAAAAGACTGGACAGCAGCTCCAACCTTTGGCAACGTGTGCAACCAGCAGCCACTGGATTTATCCAGCGGTGTCAAACAAAGGTCTGATGTCAAAAGTAAGACTCAGGTTCCCTGGGAGTCCGTTTTAGACTTGAGCGTGCATAAGAAGCCCTGCAGCGATGCTGAAGTTCGGGAATGCAAAGAAAATTCCATCCAGCCAACGTGTAGTGGCGTTAAGAAGAAGAAACCGACCACGTGCATGTTGCAGAAGGTGCTGCTGAACGAGTACAACGGGACGGACGCGGCCCCGGACGGCGCGCTGGGGGTGAACAGCAGCGCCAGCCCCGGCAAAGCCCCGGAGCCTCCGGCAGAGCCCGGCGTGGATCCCGGGCTCTCGGCATCGCCTCCCACTGACACTCAGCCCCTCAGTTCCTCCGCCTCCCCCGTGCCACAGGCACCCGCTGTACCCCCTGTGTGCCAGCTGCCCCCCTTGTTAACCCCCACCAACCCCCCCTCCCCGCCGCCCTGCCCGCCCGTGTTAACGGTCGCTACATCGCCTCCTCCCCTGCTCCCAACCATGCCCTTACCCATTGCAGATGTCTCTGCCAGTGCCACTAACACCTCCTCCTGTCCATCACCACTCTCCAACACTACTACCCAGTCCCCACTACCAGTTCTTTCACCTACGGTTTCTCCGTCTCCATCCCCTGTTCCTTCTGTTGAACCTCTTATTTCTGCTGCCTCACCTGGCCCCCCTACGCTCTCTTCCTCCTCTTCCTCCTCCTCTTCCTCCTCTTTCTCCTCTTCCTCGTCTTCATCATCTCCATCTCCGCCTCCTCTTTCAGTAGTTTCTTCTGTTGTTTCCTCTGCTGATAATCTTGAAAGTTCTCTCCCAATAATAAAACAGGAAGAAGCTGAAAATGAGCAGCAGAAAGCAAGAGAAGATCCTCACACTTCCAGTGACTCGGGAGTGGTGCAGGAAACCTTCAATAAGAGCTTTGTGTGCAATGTCTGCGAATCCCCTTTTCTTTCCATTAAAGACCTAACGAAGCATCTATCTGTTCATGCTGAAGAATGGCCCTTCAAATGTGAATTCTGTGTACAGCTCTTTAGGGATAAAACAGACCTGTCAGAACATCGCTTTCTGCTCCACGGAGTGGGGAATATCTTCGTTTGCTCCGTCTGTAAAAAGGAATTCGCTTTTTTGTGCAATTTGCAACAGCATCAGCGGGATCTCCATCCAGACAAAGAGTGCACGCACCATGAGTTTGAAAGTGGGACTTTGAGACCCCAGAATTTTACTGATCCCAGTAAGGCCAACGCGGAGCACATGCGGAGCCTGCCAGAAGATGCCCTGGAACCTTCTAAAGAGGAGGAAGATGAAGATCTAAATGATTCCTCTGAAGAGCTGTATACCACGATAAAAATAATGGCTTCTGGCGTGAAATCTAAAGATCCAGATGTTCGTATGGGCCTCAATCAACACTACCCGAGCTTTAAACCACCTCCCTTTCAGTATCACCATCGCAATCCGATGGGTATCGGAGTTACTGCCACGAACTTCACTACCCACAATATTCCTCAGACTTTTACTACTGCCATTCGATGCACAAAATGTGGGAAAAGCGTTGACAACATGCCTGAGTTACACAAACACATACTGGCCTGTGCCTCTGCCAGTGATAAAAAGAGATACACGCCTAAAAAAAATCCAGTACCCCTCAAACAGACAGTGCAGCCTAAGAATGGCATGGTGGTTATAGCTGGGCCTGGGAAGAACGCCTTCAGACGAATGGGTCAGCCTAAAAGACTCAATTTCAATGTTGAGATTAGCAAAATGTCCTCCAATAAACTAAAAATAAGTGCATTGAAAAAGAAAAACCAGCTTGTCCAGAAAGCTATCCTGCAAAAAAAGAAATCTGCCCAGCAGAAGGCGGAGTTGAAAAATAATCCCTCCGAGTCGGACTCTCACATCTGCCCCTACTGCAACAGGGAGTTCACCTACATCGGCAGTTTGAACAAACACGCCTCATACAGCTGTCCCAAAAAACCCATCTCTCCCTCCTCGAAAAAGAATTCTTCCAAAAAAAGCGCGGGTTCCTCCCCTGCAAACAGCGACAAAGGCGGCAACCAGCGGAGGCGAACGGCGGACGCGGAAATCAAGATGCAGAGCACTCAGCCCCACCTGGGCAAGACCCGGGCACGGACCTCGGGGCCGGCCCAACTCCAGCTCCCCTCGGCCTCCTTCAAGGCCAAACAGAGCGGGAAATTTGTACCTTCCATGCGGTCTAAAAAGCCAAACTCATCTTCGTCCCTGAGGAACTCTAGTCCTGTAAGGGTGTCTAAAATGTCCCACGTGGATGGGAAAAAAACTAAGGTGGTCACTAAAAACAGTTCCTCTGGAATGCCCAGCAAAGCGTCCCGCAAATTGCACGTCAGAATACAAAGGAATAATAAAGCTGTTCTGCCGAGTAAATCTGCTGTGGCAAGTAAGAAAAAGGCAGACAGGTTCAGTGTAAAGTCTAGAGAGAGGATTGGGGGACCCATCACACGGAGCCTGCAGCAGGCAGCAAACGCAGAGGCAGCAGAAAACAAAAGAGAGGAAAGCAGTACAAAGCAAGAGCTAAAAGATTTCAGGTAAGCGTTTCATTTGAAGTTGAAACAACCCAGGAACACGTTGCTTGCTGGTTTGCCAATTTTCTTGGTCCTTTTTTTTTTTTCTTTTTTTCTTTGGAGTTTCTCATGCTTAAATAAAACAGAAAAAAAAAAGAGAAAAGTTGCATTTCCTGAAACGTGGTTGAGCAGCTCACTGATGCCGAGGTCTGATGTACATACTTGATGCATTTTGTCATGTTGTCATGAAATTTATACCCGGTTTGTATAGAGAATGTCTTTAATTATAAACTGAATTGAAAACTTGGGGGGAAAAAAAAAAAGTCAACACCTGAGTGCAAATAAACTTTGTCGTTAAACTCGATGTTATTGGAGACACTGACCTTGTGTTTGGTATCTAAAGGGGCCCAGAACCATTCTAGATTTATTTATGGCAGTTCACTAAGCTCAAAATCATGACTGAATTCTTTACTCACTGAAGTAGCTTGCTTTGGTTTGTAATAAAAAGCATTCTCTGCATATATATATAAGTATATATATAAAAGAAACAAACCATGACCAAATACTTCAAAAATGTATGTGCATACGGATTGAGTCAGATCATGAAATACTTAATATAAGGGAAATAGACGTGTAAGAAAATTTACATGAACATGTAAATTTGTTAGAAGTATCATGCTTTTATGTTTCACTATAAAATTTTATAATTAAAGTTCTATTTCTTTTTTTTGAGAAGAAGCATTTTAATCACAAGAAAGGATAATACTTCAATAAATAAATAAAATCTTAATCTACGTGCCTGAGTCCCGACTTACGTCTTCATGTAGTCTCTCCAATCAATAGTATGTTTTGCACAGTGTTTCCAAGCTCTGTTGCTTTGCTCCATCCCCTGTTATTCTTGGAAACAGGTGTCTGATTTGCCAAGGAACTTGCCCAAAGCTCACCGGTGATTTTGGCTTGGGTGGCTGCAGCACTGGCTGTGATTAAACAGCAGATTTAGGTTTGAGGGGAGGATGTTTTTATCAAAGTCACGGCTGAGTGGAGCAGGGGGAGGAACTGGCAGCCTCTTTCAGAACAAGTGTCCCTGAGCAGGATCTGTTGAGTGTCAAAATCCAAACTGTTCACAGCTTGGGTGTCTTCTGGTGGAGGCTCCGAGGTGGAAATTGTGAGGAAATGCTTTGCAAAGTAAAGATTCCCTATAGCAGAAATATTATTCCCAAGGGATGGAGGGGAATTTGGCTTAAAATAGTCCATACCCAAATTAGGATGTGTTGAAGGAAAAAAATGTTATTGGAATTTGGAGACTAATGGTGTAAAAAATGCCTTTTAGGAACAAGAAATGTCTCCCAGGCCTGTTCTCTTGGGACACAAACATCTTCCTGGTAATTCTCATCAGCTGCTCTCCCAATGTTATGTGTGAAACTGTATTTAAATGGTGCCAGAACAGATCAGAATAAGAAGCCAAAATGACACATCTTTCCATCCAAATGAATCATTTGACCTCAGGCAAAATAACGAAGTACTTGGAAATCAGCACATATGGGAATGGTTCTGTAGGATTTGGGGGGAATTACCAGTTGACCAGGGGTAAGATTTCCTTGGCTGGCTCAAATTCCATTACTTTACAATCTCTATCCATTTAGTAAGTAGTGTCACTAGGAAATTATTTTTGTTTCTGAAATAACTTTCATAAATTTAGATTGTCTGTTAAACTTTTTATATCAAATATAAAGAATTTTTTTTTTTTGCCTTGGTACACTAATTCAGGACAGTTTAACTTTGATTCTACTCTATGTAGGCACTGTTGGTTTTGGGTTTTTTTTTCCCAGGAAATCTCAGTATTTTTCCAGGACTTCCTTCATGTAATAATTGTTTTCCACCTTTCGGTTTCTCTGTGTAAACATACTCCGTTCACAAATTGTTTTGTCATTTATCTTCAGTTTTTGTTTTTGTTTATTTTTATTTTCTAGGAATCTCCTGTAAAAAAAACAAACCAAACCAAACAAACACAAGTCCCTTACTGCCATGGTAGAGCTGTTGCTCCTCTTAGGATAAGCACTACGCCAAGGGATGGGAAATCCAAGCTTGTGAAACCCGCAGGAACTGACTCACAATCACAAAATTCCCTGCAGGCTTCTTGCTAATGCTCAGAGCCAGGCCTAGATTTCCTTATTTCATGCCTGCCACGCACGGGATGATTCAGATTAAAGAGAAAGGACACTGCTTAAAACAATTTAACCCCACAGGAAATCATCAAGAGGAATAGTGGGATTGACTAAACCGAGGCTTGTGCTCTGGTGTTTGCTCAGCTCCTGGTTTTGTGCAAACCTTCGTGGATTCATTGGCTGCTTGGCAAAGCAGGTTCCTGCAGTGTGTCCGTAACTCAGTGTAGATTCAGGGACAACAATTGCTGCACTCAGAAGTATTTTTGTCATGTATTAAGTCTCTTAAAGCCTTTTGTCTGAATGAATCAGTAGAGGCCAACCCAGCACGGCAGAATTCCCTTTTCTTCCCACCTTCTCCTCGCTTCCTGATTCTTTTAGGTGTCCAGCATACAATGGGGAAAAAAAAAAAGCCTGAATTGGATGTTTTATGAATTTTCCAAGTTCGTATTTACACATGCAAATAAAACTTTATATAGCAACAATGACTTTCTAAACGGCAGATATTTAATGGATGCAGTGTATCTTTTTATGGCTCAGAAGGCCCAGAGCAGGGCTGCAGACCTGCATATTTTGGAAGTTAAAATCTGTAATTACTCTGAAAGGTTGTACACCTCTAATAACTCAAGGCAGCAGGTCGGTCTGTTGTTCCTAACAACTTTTTATGGCAATGCCATTTGTCACGTGTTCATAGAGCTTTCGAGATTAATGACGGAATGGATGGAAAGTGACTTAGTTTCTTTATACAGCCACCCCTTCTATTTTTGTTCTTGACTTAAAAAGTAATCTACCTCTTAAAAAAATTTGTAGTTTAATACTTGTTTGGTGAATTTGTGCCACTTTAACTTTCACTTTCACTATCATTCCCATTTTGTTACATTTCTGTTATGGGGACTTTATGTTGAAATATTGTATAAAGCATTTGTAGCAAGTTTAAAAAAAAATAAAATATTTAAAATTATTTAAATTGTTTTGGACACTTCAATTGTACTATATGTGATTTGCATTTTACATTAATTTCATTTTGTTTTTCATTTTGGGTTGTTAATCTTGGAGCATGTTCCTGTATTAAAGTTTGCTGTTAGCTATATTGTTTCTTCTATTGGAGAGTGATATAAAGACTATTCTAATGAAAACATTAAAATTACAATTTGACATAAAAGTGGGGTTGTCCTTGCTTTTGAACACTGTAGCCTTGCTGAAGGGGCTGTAAATGCAGGTAAGCAACTGCAGAGGGATTTTCCTCCTCCATCCGTCCATCCTGTAAATTCCAGCTGTAGTTCCAAGTCTGTGGTGTTGCAAGCACTTAATGACCAACTAGATGGAACTATCATGGCACATTTTCTATAACCAATAAATAAACTTTTTAAGAGCTTGTGGGAAACTTGCCTTTTGTGTGGGAAAGCAGGAAAAATGAAACGATGTACATCTAGGAGGAATTAAGTGTTCTTGCATCCTTCAGTTGGCTGTGCCCAGCTCACTGAAATGAATTTATACCAATTCTGCCACTTCTGACTTAGCCTTAGGATTTTGCTTTTTAATTGTGGACACAGTTAATAAATTGAAAGTTATTTAAATAAAAATTGCACGCACCATTTCAACTTCAGATATTATAGTGTTTTTCTGATACTACAGTGTTCTATTTTTATATGCTTTAAACTTGTGAAATAGTTTAATAAAAAAAATACATATCAAGACTTTTTGGCTCTGAGAATTTTGGAATGTTTGATTCCACCATCAAGATAAATGTTCTGCCTCCTGCAGTGGAGCTGGAAGTGTCTCTGTGTCCCACCTGAGTGTGGGATGGAATGATGGGACATGGATAAGCCTGAGAGTGGTACAGCAGCCAGTTCCTTCACATGGCCACTCCTAATCCAGTAGTATTTTATGTAGCTGTCTATTCAGATTAATGCTGCTGCCTCCCAGTTTGTTCTCTCCTGTGCTGTGTCATTCCTTGAACGTGTTCTCTCCGTAACAAAGTTTTCCCTGGATTTGAACTGGTGGGAAGATGTGGTGCAGAGGTTCCAGCGTTGTTCACGGAGTGGTTTTGCACCCGCCCTGCGGTTCAGGAGTTGCACCACGAGGGAAGAGTTGAAACCTTTAGACTACAACAGCAGTTCCATCAATGGTAGGAAGCCACAGCGAAGCTTTTTTAGTCTTGATTAGGTTTTACTCAGTTTACCCAAGTGAAAACATGCTTTTGCATACCCATATTTGTATTTGGATATTTTATAAGGATTAAGAAACACACAAAAAATTAAAACCCTGGGTAGTTTTGAGATTACTGAGGGCAGAAGATAAACTTTAGTAGCTGTTTCACATCTCTTGCTGACAAATGAAATGCCAGTTGATGTTTGGTCTTTGCAGTCTCAGTATTTCAGTCACCTTGTAAGGATTTATTTGCCATGAATAGCAGTGAACTGATCATAAATAAAGCAGCCTTATTCCTTAACGTTGTGACAGAAATGCTGTTGCCACTGTCTTTTCTATGATAATAAGTCCAGTTGTGTACCAAGGATGTGCCACCCAGATGTTCACCCTCATTTGCACCCACCAGTTCAGCTCCAAAATGAGAGTGGATCCTCAGGGAGCTTCATTCCTCAATAGGTGACTCATGGCAGGTACAAACATCCAGCTTTCATAGTTACTGCTGCATCTCATCTGCATAATTGAATTTCCCTGGCGTTTATTGCTGCCTCTTTATGATCTGAAGCAATAATAAAGCTGTGATGTTACCCACAAAGTGCTGACACGTCTTGAAACGCATCCAAAGAGGCAATGAAAACAATTAAACTTGTCCTGTTTACAGAGACCGACTGACACGCTGGGAGAGATCAAATGAGTGCCAGTTTGATGAAAACAGCAATGGTGTGGAGGCAGGAGATCTGACACCTTGTGTTTACTTTCTTTGTGTTCCTTTAGCCAGTTTGTTAGAAGGTGTTAAAGCAGCCGGTGGCCGGGGCTGTGTGGGCTGGGCTCGGTCCGGGCTGTTGCGGGGCAGTGCAGGTGATGCAGCCAGACCCCCCTGCTCTGCCAGCTCCTCCCTGTGTGCTGCCCCAGAGCATTTAGCCTGGGGCGATTCTGGTTCTCTGGCCTGTCAGCATTTTGTATCGCAGGACTGTTATTTAAAATCCTGGTGTAGTTCCTGACAATTTTCTGGAGTATGATGTCTAAATGTTCCGTTCCAAATGCAAGTAGGAATGGCACTTGCTCCATTTACTGTGGTTTGCGGCTTCATTTCCAAAATTATGATCCAATTCCAGCTCTTACTGGAGTCAAGTTCAGCCAAGAAGCTGAATTGCAACAGCAAACCTGTGGCAGACAAACAGCTCATGAATGACCCTAAAAAGAGGAGACTTTCCATACTAATTCTGCCTTTTATTTACCAAGTGTGAGATCTGTGTGAGTCACACGATGTTGTACTTCTGTTCATGGTGAAAAGGAGCTAAAGAATAGTTCTTGAGCAACAAGTGCATGCTGGTTTGGATCTGAGCTCCCGTGGTAAGTGAATGATGAGAGAGAGGGGAAATTCTACATCTGTTTAATTAAACTGGTGAAGAACAGGCATCAAGTTGGAGAGAGGCTTTTTCTTAAGAGATGGGGGTAGCTGCTTGATTTTTCTAATTTATTCAGAGCTCCAGTGGTTTGTGGGACATGGTGTAGCAATCAGCAGCATGCACTTTGTTTGTGTATGTATCACTCCGTTTAATTTTTTAAGACTTTTATGTTTCACAAGCCAAACAGGGTCTCTGAGTCATGTTTTGGATGACAGTGTTCCCAGAAACTGCCAAAGGGTTGTGAGAAATGGCTTTGATTATTCAGTGGGTGATGTTTCAGAAGCACAGGCTCAGCATTGTCTGGGTGGTGCAAAGGTGCTGTGGGACAGCAGGTGAGCAGCAAAACTGAGACTTGCACCACTCAGAATGCCCTGAGCCACTCAAAATAGAGGAAAAAATCTTATATCTGGGCCTGTTCTAGCAAAGCCTTCCTTGATTCCAGCTGAGGGAGCTGGGGGGGCTCAGCCTGGAGAAAAGGAGGCTCAGGGGGGACCTTCTGGCTCTGCAACTCCCTGACAGGAGTGGGGAAGCAGGTGAGGGTCGGGCTCTGCCAGGGAACAAGGGATTGGAGGAGAGGGAACAGCCTGAAGCTGTGCCAGGGGCTGCCCAGGGAGGTTTGGAGTCCCCATCCCTGGAGGTGTCCAAGGAAGGACTGGACGTGGCACTGAGTGCTCTGGGCTGGGGGAGAAGGTTGGACTCAATCTTGGAGCACATTTCCAACCTTAATGAGTCTGTGATTTCTGCTGCAGTTTGGGCAGTGCAGCTTAGTAGAGTTAAATGCCTGTGGTAAAGTAAATGCAAGGACTTTTTCAGGAGATGGACTTTGCTGGGAACACAGAGGATGTGCTGCCCACTGAGGGATCTGAAGGCTCATTCCTGTGTCCAGACTGTGTGTGAACAGCACTCAGTCACATTCCAACTGTGTGATGGTGGAATTTATGTAGTGTTTCATTTAGGTACTGAGATTCCTGCTCAGCATTTCAGTGTGGAAGGAGGTGGAAGGATGATAAATAATGAATTCTTCCATCACTGAGCTGCTTTAGAGAATCTCACACTCAAACTCTGCTGTCACTGGAGTTTGGAGTTGTTTTCTCCATTCATTGTGGCAAATGCTCTCACTCGTCTGTCTTTTCAAATCTGAAGCACATTTTGTTCTGTGGTTTCTTTTTTATGTAATGAGATGGGCAGGACAGAGGGGTCATCCTAGTGCTGCTGCCCTTCAGCAAGCATTTTGAACTCCTTTGGAGTCACCACTTCTGTCTAAAGCTGAATAAAACCAACTCCAGTGTTCCCTGGGTGTGATGGAAGTGCTCTCGTTCTGGTACGAATGTGATTCAGCACATACCAACTTTTTACCAAATTGGATTCCCTGACAGGGTAAAAGATGGGTTTGAGTACTGCTATTTTTAATCCAACATTCTTCACCTTTTGGCTCACACAATGCCCTGTGATGCTTTAAAAGGGCAGGAAGATAAATTGCTATCATGATACTGTTCATCTAAATTTACAGACCTAGGCCAGGATTTCTTAAAGTGACTGATAATCTCTTTGAGCTCAATTCCAAAGTACCTTCAAGGAGACTGATTTTTCTGGAGGGGCTCAGGAGAATTCCTCCACAGAGGAATCCTCAGTGCTGGCTTCCTTTCAAGTGGCTGCTTTAGATCACTGGTTGCTTTTGAAAATGGAATTATATTTAAGTAATATGGTACTGATACATCAGTTTTAGAGTCCCCTAGATGAGTTGTGGGCATGGTGTGAGATTCCTCCTTGATTTTGTTTTGGTGTTTATCCCCAGAGCTCCCAGTGGTCTGGAGCAGGATTTTGCTGGGAGTGGAACTAAGTCAGCAATGAAGAAACTTGAACTCTAAGAGCACATGCATGAAACAAAGCAATTTTGGAGTTCTTGTGGGGGAGCAATGCTGCTTTTAAGGCATGAAGCTCTTTGAAGCACTGTGGTTGGAGGTGCTGTTAGGGTGTCTTCTTGGAAGCTGAGAATGCAAAGGATCTCAGTAACAGGTTTTTCCAGTTTAGATTCATGAAAGGCCTGACCATAAAATCATCATATTCATGTTATGTCCTTCAGCATTACATGATGGAAAGATAAAATCCTGACCTGCTCCAGCTCTTTCATGAATAAACACGAGTAAGTCTCCAAACATCCACACCACAGCACATTAAGATCCTTTTTGCTCTCTGCTGTCTCCCCAGTTTTTATACACAGGGGCAGGACTCTTCCATAGAAAAGGGAGACGTCCCCCTCAATGAAATTCTATCCACAAACCTTTTTGTCTTGCCAAATATTTCGTTTCACTAAAGCAGACAAACAAAATTCGAAATCTGCTCACTGGTGGTTGATGTTTTTAATGTTTTTCCAAGCCCTTGTTTTGTGTATTTAATTTCCCATTAAGCAATATGTTAGTGCCAGAAAGAACATGCCAGTCAGGGCAGCAGCACGATGGTTTAAACCTCACTGTGAGCAGAAAGCCCAGAAATGGCATTTTTCCCCCCTCCCAAACCCCTCCCACTTGCCTTCTGGCCTGTGAAATTGCTCAGCCTAATTCTGCAAAGCCAAGAATTTAAGCTTAAACATCCATATTTCTATGTGTGGGTTTGTTTTTTTGACTAGGCAGTCAATGAGTTGTGTCAGTTTAGATATTGTTTGATAGAACACTTGATAGAATCTGTCCCTGCCTTGCTTATTGTTGGACATGTTGGAGGGTGAGTGTCTCAAATTCTGGGCCACATTCATGGGGGGTTTTTAGATTAGGAGTGTAGAAGTATAAGCTGTGCACAAAAAAAAAGCCACACTCTTTGTGGTTGAAATGTGTACCTGAATGCCCTAATTTTTGTCACTGCCCTGACTTTGTTCCCTGGATTTCCTCGCTCCAGCCTTCATTCCCACAAATAACATGCCTTGCTTGTCTTGGGCATTTCTAGAGGACTAAACTGGCAACCTGGCAGAGTGGTAATGGCACAAGTGTGGTACAGGACAAGGTAATTTGCATAAAAAATGCCAAATGTATTTTGGGAATGTCTGAGGGAAGGGGGTGTGCCGGGATTTGGCATTTTTACTGGCCTTGGAGTTCCTGTGTGCTGCTCATGGCAATGCTCAGGGGCCTGGGAAGGGAATGAGAGTAGGAATTTGGTTTGGACAAGTACTTGAATGTTCAGGAGAGAGTTTAACCTGGTAACAGGGAAGCAGATGGTGGGGAAACCTTTGTTCCCAGCTCTGCTCTGAGCTGCAGATTGTCTGTGTGACCTTGGCAAATCACTTTCTGTCTGACTCAGTTCTGGAACTGAAAAATGGGATTATGGTACTGACTCACAATGCAAAACCTTTCAGATCTGAGGATGGAAGACTGTAAGAGCTGGGATTTAGTGCAGTTTTATCGTAGCAAGTCTCAGTGAATTTGGTGATTTATCTCTTTTGGTAAAGGTGTGCTCTCAGAGAGAGCTTTAGACCCTGTCTATGTGGGAAAAAATAGCCTCATTTAACTTCTGGGTTAGCTTTAATTTATGGAGTAGCTGGTGCATCTACCAAACTGTTCATCCTGATTTAAAAGTCCTTAGTTCACACAGAAAACTTCCTGCCACCTAACATTTGGTGTCTGGGCCTTTTTGTCTTGCAAGCAGAGTGTGTTTTCTGATGCTTTCCTGTGTTTTATCCAATTTGTCTTTTTTTTCTTGGCCAGGGCTGTTCCCAGTAGTGGTTTTGGCAGGGCTGGGGCAGCCTGTGCTCAGGGCTGGGATGGGTTGGGGTGCAGCCCTCGCCCCTTCCTGGGGGGAGCCCTTGTTGCTCAAGGTGTCTGAGATTTCCTTCTCTTTGCCTGTCTCCAGTTACCCCAGCGCTGAGCTGGTGAGAGCAGGTGCAAAGTGACAGTGCTAAAAATAACCATTTCGATCCCTGTTCCTAACGCAGGGAGGGGATTTCGGCTCCCCTCCCCCTCGGAGATGAGCTCGCCTTGTACTCCCGGAGTTGGTCTGAATTCATCCAGACATTCCTGCTTTCCTTTAAACAGCCTCCTCAAATGAGATTTTATCAATCCCCTTCAGTTTGATGTTGGTGCAGAGGAGGGCACTGATTCCTGATGGCTTTGGTGGAGCAGAATGGAAAGGCAGCAATAAGAGCTCCATGAGAACTCAATTTTTCTTCCTACTTAGAAAAACAATCCATTTTTATCTTGTTCCTCTAATCCTCAAATTCCCAAGAAAAAAGCATGGTCTATTAGCTTTAAAGCTTGATGAAATTAGGGGTCAAAGATCATAGAATCCCAGAATGGTTTGGGTTGGAAGGGACCTTAAAGCTCATCCAGTCCCACCCCCTGCCATGGGCAGGGACACCTTC
>JAWWES010000055.1:2965924-2990430 GCA_035583135.1 Lophotriccus pileatus
CAGGGATGGGGCAGCCACAGCTTCTCTGGGCAACCTGTGCCAGGGCCTCCCCACCCTCACAGGGAAGAATTTATTTCTAATATCTAGTTGAGGTGTGCATTTGAAAATTCAGGGCAGATTTTCCCTGATACTTTTGTCTCTTTGGATTTTAGGCTTTTAAAATATTTTTTCCCTTGAGGTTTCCCACAGGATCCAGGCCCTGCCTCGTTGCCTGCACTGAAACATGGATGTTATTGATTATAGAAGATCTTTTACAAATGATAATTAATATTTTGACAGAAAGCATTGCTTACATGGAAACATTCTAAACAGAAACTAAAATTTCTCTCTTCTAGTTATAGTAAAGAACTGGAGCCAAACAAACTGAACTTATTTTGGATATTCTGCTGTTTCCCTTGGTAACAGTCCTTATATGGGACAACAAAAATCTGGCTTTTGTTGACCTCCCCATTACCAGTTTCTGGTTCTTCCACACTGAATCCTTCAGGATTGAATTCACAAAGGGCTGGAGAGGCTGATTTACGTAGAACAATAACAAAACTTTTGGCAGACTGTTTTAACCACCGATTTTAATTTGGAAATAATTGAATTGCTCACTTTTCAAAATTTCTGTGGCTTTGGTTTTCTGCTGTAATGGAAAATTCTGCACTTCTTTATGTCTAACTTGCAGTTACACTGTGTAAGGACAAACTAGGTGACATCTCCTTTAAAGGGTGTATATAAACCTCTAAAAATAACCTCGAGAAAAACCTGGCTTTTAAACTTTTTTTTAGACATGTTGCTGTGGAATAAAGTTACATTTCAAAAGCTGTTCCCTTGGAAGAACTTGAGTAGTTGGGTTTGGTTGGAATTTGGAAGAATTTGCCTAGAGAAGGAAGGTGTGTAATTACCTGTGGGGGTGCACAGGTGTGAGGGGGAGCAGACAAGTATGTGCACGACAGGAAAAAAATGCTGAATTTAAAAGCAAACAGGGGATTTTTTTGGAATCTGTTAGTGTGAGGAAGTTGAGCTTGGGTTTATATCTGAACTGAAACCGTGTGTTTAGAACAGGGTAGAAACCTTCCGACTTCCTTTGCTCTGGGTCATGCTGTCAGGCTTTCTCCTTGAAATCACGGCTGACAGGGGTGTGAAATTAGAATTTTACAGCTAAAAGCTCTGATTTTCACTTTCACTTTGGGATTCTTGGGGTTTAGTTTAAAATCTGAAGTGAAATAACTGTAGTGACCCACACATGTCCCTGTCACGTCTGCCAGTGCAGCCGGGACAGAAATGTTCTGCAGCCCCTGAGCTGGGGCAAAAGTGACCAGATGTGGTGGTGGTACTCTCATGTGAAATAATTGCTTGTCCATAAATATGTATTTTAAAACCTGATATGGACTATCCTGAGAAAACAGACCGTGACTCTTCTAGTTCTTGACATAACTGGGGGTTTGTCCGTCCCAGCTGGAGGGTCTGGGGTGTGGGGTGGGAGGCTGGATGCTGCTTCCAGTTGACATTGTCTGTTCCCTGAGTAAATAAACTCATGGGGAAAGTTCAGAATTAGGCCAAAAACCCCCTCCTGCCTTCAGAAGTGGCTCTTGGTGCTTCCAGTGTGGGTGGAATGTAGCTTTCTTTTCCTCACAGCCGACCAAAGCCTCTGTAGGGCCCTAAAGCGTGTTTGTGATCCCTTGTTGTGTGAGTTTTTCTGCCTCTCTGTGCAGTTACAGGCTCCGGGTGGCCTCTAGATGTCCCTCCTCCTCCTCGCATAACACCAGCGCCAGGCAATGCAGGAACTCGGGCTGCACCTCCTCCCACTGCCCCAAGGACTAGAGAGCCCTCGGCACGTCCAGCCACCCCAGGTACGGAACAGCGGCGGGAGATGCTCAGGACTCACCTGGCCCGTGTCCCCAAACCATCCCACCCTCCTGTGGGCAAGGAGTGCAGAGCACTTTGCAGACATGACCCCTGCAGTGCCCTTGCTCTTGCAGCTGGTCACGAGGAACAAGGTCTTCTCTAGTCATGGGGGCTTACATACTCTGGATTAAAAGGATTTTTTAGGGTACTCAGCCCTTTAGCCTCATGCAAGGTGTAAGGAGAGTCTTCTTTTATGATCTTTTAAGACCTGAGGTGTTTCTCCTCTGGATCCTGGGGAGCTTGAGGATGGTGTTATGTTTGTAAGAATGGGGTTTATCCCCATCACAGGATTTGTATCTGGTCGTAGTAGGGTGCTTTTAGACTGAGTATTAACTGTATCCAAGAAAAAAAGGATACCTGGGATATGTGTTGTACTTTCTGCTTTGGTGGCCTTCCAGGAGCTCAAAGAGCAGCATTACAATGCAAATTGCAGTGCTGTGATAAGATGCAAAAGCATCAGTCGGGTTGTGAGATAAGCTGTGTAATGAAGCTCTGTGGGTTGGGGGCAAATTAATGACCTGGCCCAGTGTATTGGTGAGGCTGAATCGATTTGCTGTTGGGTTTTAACAAGACACTGTTTTCTGCTCCTTCATTTCCCCACCATTAACATGCAGATAATAATCTCCTTTATGCTGCTGTAACAGCTAAGGAACAGGATACTTAGCACTTGTAAAGCTAAAGGTGAGCATGAGTACCAGCAAAATCAAGATGCTGCAGCCTGAAATTTATTCTTTCTTAAATATGCTCCAAAAAAATAACATTTTTGGGGAAAGTTGGTAAAATGCTGAAGTTTACTGCCTCCTGGGTAATGGGAGTGGTGGCTGATGAGATGTTAACATCCCTAACTGGCCCAGACCATTTAGCTGTGGGAAAATTAAATCCTGGGTGTTTCTCTTCCCTGCTCAGCACTTGCTGAATTTGTCCTGCTTCAGCTCCATGTGACGGGACAGGTGCTGTGACTACTCACCTTAAAGCTGTCTCTGATTAAATGCAACTCTCTGTGTGTTTTCAGGAACTTGTGACTGGAAAAGGTGAGGTGAAATAATCCTCCAGAATTATCCTCTCCTGCCTTTGCTCGGATGAGGCGGGACCGGTTCCTCGGCAGACAACAGGGACAAGAGGTTTCTTCTGCTGGAAGCACTCCTGTCATTTCATCCTCCCTTCCAAAGGAAAGAGATGCTGCCTTTTCTGGAGAGTGGTGACCTGTGGGTGCTGGGGAGAGGGGGGATCTCGGGGTGCCCTGACACCAGGAGCCCACAGACCCACAGCATGGGGGAACATTCAGGCCTCTGCAGGCAAAGCACTTGTGTTCAGAGGGTGGTTGGGTCTGGGGGAGTCTTCTCTTTCTGGGAGGGCACAGAGGGGTTTAACATGCTATGCAATTAAATTCTGAAAGGACTGTTGCATCATTTTAGTTTCTACTTTGCATCCCAATGGGTAAGGAACTGGGCATCCCAAAAAACAACCACTGAAGGGAGTGCTAGGTTTTGCTGAGGGTTCCACATGAGAAGTCTGTGGATACCACAGTCCCCTTGTACCATTAGCTTTAATGGGTGTGATGCTGTTGGTTTTGAAGTGCAACAGGACCCAGTTTTTTTGGGAAGACCACCTGTTTATGATATCTGTGAATGCACTGACAGCCCAGTTTCATAAAGGGAATTATTGCATCCGTTTCTCAAAAGCTGCCATTACTTTTGTTGCCAGTCTGGTGCTTTTGTTAGAGTCAGGATTTATTTATTTAGTGAGAGTTACAAACATGGGTGTTGCTGTGCAGTATCAGGCAACACTTGCCCTTAAGTACAACAGCACTTGTCCTTAAATACAACACTTGTCCTTAAATAGGAGGGTTGTGTTTGTTGTGACTCTACAAATGCATGTCGAGTTTCAGTGGTCCTGTCCAGAGGGGATCCACGAAGGCAGCTGGCAGCCAGTAAGGATAAATTCCAGAAACAGAGGGATCAGCTGGTAAAATGCAGTGCAGAAAGTCTGTTTCTTGCCCCCAAATGGTGACAATCACACCCAGGTGCATCATCTCACAGGGGTGTCTCTGCCCAGTTCACCTCCAAACAAAGACACGTTTTTTCCAGGATCCCTGGCAATGTGGTATCCAGGTTTGGGACTAAGGGGGCCAAGGGGGTTGACTGCCCTATTTGCCTCTTGTTTTAGCCAGTTTATTCCTGTCCTTGTCTTTGCACTCCACACAGATAAGCACAGATCTGTGTATGCACATGTTAGTTAAAAAAACAAGTGCCCAGTTGATTCTCCTTCCTACCACCCTGAAAGAGTCAAAAAAAGGCTCAATTTTATATGGATCTTCATATATATATATGACAGATATTAATATATATGTATGAAATTGCTGAGAACAGTTAATTTTGTATACTTTTGATGAATATCAAATTGCTCAAAGCGAATACAAGAGCTTTAAAGAAGAAACAGTGGGTTTGTTCACCGTAAAAACGTGTTGAGTTGGAAAGGAAAGGCCTTCAGGACCTTGTATTATCTCACTACAGATTTTTTTTGGATAAACCAACCCCTCTTGGAGGCTTTCTAAGTGCAATTGTGGTTTGGGGCAAGGCTGAGATGCTGAGAACAAGTTGAGCCATAAAAAGCTACATCCCCTTCCACGCTGGAAGTGATGCTTCCAATCCAAGGCTGTGAGACCACTGAGGCACTCGTGCCATTGTCAGCTGCTCTGTCCCATTCCTGGGGGTGGAGGGTCTCCAGGATTTGCTCCCTTTGGAGCTTTTTGCTGGCAATAAAGTTCCTCTTGAGACATGTGATTTAATAATTCCAAAGGAGGGCTGAGATTTTTCACAGCAGCCTCGGAACGCTGAGATGCTCATTATTCATTTCAAGCGGTCGGGAGTGAGCATCCAAATCTGCTTGGCAGCTTGGTAAATTTTGGTCAAATAGCACAAAAAAAATTGAGTTTCCTGGCCTTATGTGCATCTCCCAGAAGCTCTCTGTGTGCACAGACAGCTCTCTGAGCAGTTTTGCTCATTATCTTTTTATTTTCTCTCCACGTTTTCTCTCATCACGTGACGTCAGTATGGTAAACCCTGTTCTTTCAAACAGGAGTTCCCTCCCTGTGTGCCTGCACAGCATCACTTGGAAAATGAATATACAGTGCTAATAAACCCAACTGCACTGTACTCTGACTCAAAGAGTAATTGGGGATTGACTGGTTGATTGATTGATCAGGATTGATTTTCCCAGTGCAGTCTTGTCAAAGACCACACTTAGAGTACAAATATCCACTGGTCACTTGAGGATTGTTGCTGAGGAAAAGTTTTCCTGCCATGCAGCCCAAACCCTGCTTTAAACAGCCCCTTCTCCTCAGATCCCACTCAACTTCCAGGCAGTTAAGTAGGGAATTCTGGCATGGATGCTGCCGAGTTCAGTGCCTTCAGGGCACACCAACGAGGTTACTTCTGTGCAGTTTATTTTTGCTGCTTTTTTTGGAGTTGTATTAACTGTAATAACTGACAAACTCAAGGAGGGAAGTGTGTACATTGTTGTGATATAGGAACAATTTCTCTTTTTTTGGTCCCAGAGAAATTCTGGTTTGTCACACGAGCCTGTAAATAATGTATTTACAATTTTAAAAGCACGTCTTTATGTCCCTGGTTGTAAATGGCTCCCTTTTTAAAGTTTTATAACGTGTGTAACTCAACCAAGAGACCCCAGCACACAGGTTTATATTGCTCTGTTCTGTTTGAAGGGTCCATTACAGTCTAAGCTGTGGCAGAAAAACCCAGGGTTGCACCAGATTTTATGATTTTTCCTCAAATAACAACCACAGGGATTTTTTGGGAGGGTGGGGGAGTTGATTTTTTCCTTGCAGAAAGAAAAAGAACCAGTTCAAAATGGTGTCGTTTCTCTGGACCAATGAGGATATTTCATTCACAGTGAATTCAGGAAAATATGCCATTTCTTTTCCCCCCAAAGGTAGAATTTCACAGTTTTGCAGCAAATTTTTAACCTCCCCCGTGCCTGCTGATGAAATGTGAAATTTTGCCGTTGGCTAAAATCACAAGGTCTTGTGAAAATTCGAGGAGAGGGCGGGGTAAAACTCAGGTTTTGCATGTAGGAATTTGCAAGGATGACACTGGCAGCTCTGCAGGGCTCTCATGACAGTGCTGGTGCTGAGCAGTTTGTTAAAAATAAACTGTGGGGAGATGTGGCAGGACCTGGTTGGTGTTTGGGTTCTGAGCATTGCTCTGAAAGACTGAAAGCTCTGTTGTGTGTCTGCCATGTAAAGAAAAAGAACAACAATAAATTAACGTGGCAAACTGCATCACGGAAATGTTTATTGTTCTTTCAGCCAAGGAGGTCTTAAAAATAGAGCTTTAGTGTGTTCCAGCTTGAAACAGTGGGTTTGGGGGGCTTTGTGGTGGGGGAAAGGAGAGGAGGGAGGAGGTGGGAATGCCACTGTGGTCTGTCAGGCTCCATCCATGCAAACAGTAGTTCCTGCAGGCTGAGCTCTCCTGACAGCTCCACACTCCAGGTCTGCACACTTGGATAAGCATCACACGAGGCCTGGGTAGTTTGGACTCTCCATCCAAAGCCAAAGCTCTTGTGGAGCCATTGCAATATATTGGGAGCAACACAACCCCACCAGTGCCAAGGGTTGAAAGGTAAATGTTTGGGCAGGGCTTGAGGTGGGAGGGTTGTTTGCCTTCCTAGAAATAGTCCCTGTTTCATACATCATGTTCTAAAACAGGACATTGAATCTAATGCTCTCTCCAGGGCTGTGGGATTTGTCAGTTCTCACGGAATCCCACAATGGTTTGGGTTGGAAGGACCTTAGAGCTCATCCAGTCCCACCTCTGCCATGAGCAGGGACACTTTCCACTAGCCCAGGTTGCTCCAACCTTGGACACTTCCAGAGATGGGGCAGCCACAGCTTCCCTGGGCAACCTGTGCCAGGGCCTCCCCACCCTCATTGTAAAAAACCTTTTAAAATCTACTTTAAATGGAGTCCCCTTCAGTTTAAAACCCTGTAAGGAAATCCCTGAGGCTGATGAGCAGCCATCGTCATCAGGGCATAAATCCAGCCACGTTCCTTAAAACCAACAGCAGATACAACAAACAGGTTTGGAGCAGCTGAACTGTGGGTACTAAGATTGATTTCACATAGCCTAAAAATGGCTCTTTTGGCCCAGAAAATCTGAAAGTTCCTTATGCATTACAAATCTGACCTGTGAGTGAAAAAGCACTGTTGTCATTGTCACACGTCAGTGCCTGCAGCAGCTTGACAGGCTCCTCTTGCAGTGTCACAGCCTGTTTGGCTTCAATGCCATCCAGCTCCAGTTAAGTTTTGAGGGATGGGATTGTGCTGAACTGCCACTCTCTCCCTGCCTGAGAACCCTCTGAAATATTCTTTAAATAGCTCCCTGCCTTCATTCATCTGTCTGCGCTGTCACACGAAGCAGCACTAATTACTCCTTTTTATCAGAGCGGTGGCTTTTTGGAGACAAGGCTACGTTCCAAGGCAGGTGAGGAGGAACACTCTCATGATGAAGCCGCTGCCTCGATGCTGTTCAGCTCGGTGTCACGCTGCCAGGAGGGCAGAAGGCTGCAGACAACACGACTGCCGGTGGCAGAATCCCCTCCCAAAATCCCAGTCAGGAAACCCGGGTGGGCTATTTCAGTCTTTGGTGCCAAGTGCTAATTGTAAATACTCTTTCAGGGCTGCACATCCCGCGCCGGGGATCGACATTTCCCCGTGTTCTGAGCAGCGGAGCCTTTGAGCCTCTCCCTGGGGGTGTTTGGCTCCCGTCAAGCCGCGGTCGCTGCTCGGGAGCTGCGGGTGTCGCTCGGCGCGGTGACACCGAGAATGCTCCAGCGCCTCCCCAGGCCCCGAGGAGACACAGACAGCGCAGGGATGAGCTCGACAGGGAAGCTGAGGGCAAAGCCCGTTCTGGCCCAGCGATCGGGAGCAATCCTGGCTCATTCCCCGGGGAAGGCAGAGGAGGGGCCCCGCCGGTGCTCCGGGAGTTCAGCCCTGCCGCGCGTGGTTTGGGACTTGCTTTGCAGCTGCCTTGGAAGAAGAGGAGGAGGCAGTTGTTAGGGGTTGGACAGCTCTGGAAATATTTAATGTATCTCTAGATATGAAGTACTAATGCAAATAGCTCCCACCCCCCCCCTCCCTTTTCGTACTGCTCTGCTAAGTTTTGGGTCACCTTGACTCCAGCAGCTTGGTTTCCTTTCTGTTCATTTGTTTTTTGCCCTTTCTGTGTCAGTGCCAGTGGCTGTCAGGGAGCTGTGAGAGGGTGTTAACCCCAGGCTCATCTCCTCCTCACCTAAAGCCAACTGCTCTGGGCCTCCACACCCCTCCAGCTGAATCCTTGGGCTTCAGACTTCTGTGGGGACCAACATTACATCAGAAAATCTGGAGTATAAAACGTGGTGTTTGTTATTAAACTCCCATCCTGACATCTGCACAATATGTTTCTTTTATATATTGAATTTTCCCACAGCTGGAGTTTTTAACTGGCAGACTCCCTGAGCTTCATTCTGGGGTTCCTCCATCATGTGCAGTGATTCAGGCTTACCTGGGGTGCTTTGATTCAGGCATGCTCTTCATTTAACCTTGAGAAGTGAAATATCCAGATTATTTCCTGTAGTACTGTCTGTATCTGAGTTCAGCTTCTATTTGTGCTCAGCACTGACTGATTAGAGTCCTTTCAGAGTTGGTATTTCTGTTCTACAAGGATATGTATACATTAATTAAGCCATACTTCAGCATTACTTCTGATAAACTACCCAAAATATTCTGCAAGTCCTTTAGAGTAGGAATTTTTTCTCTCTGCGCCCCTTATGTCATTTTCTTCTGTGCCTTTTTTTTTTTTTTTTTTTGGAAAGAATAAAACTCAACCAAACAAAATTCTCTTTCAGCCAAGAGCTGATGGAGATGTAATCTGAAAGAAGGCAGAAATATGTTTAATTGCTGCCTGTGATGCCAAACCTTAAGTGCATTGCTTCAAAGGGAGTCCTGCACAACCCCATTTGCCCTGCATGGCACAGGCAGCAGAACTGCAGCAGCATTCCAGAGCTGCCCTCAGCGCTGTTGTCTGCTGGGGAATAATCACATCCACACATCCCCACGGATCCAGCCCTCCCTGAGGCAGTTCTGTGCTGGAAGCAAATGCAAAAACTCCCTGTCTGCTATTTTTTTCCAGAGTCTCTGCCTTGTACCAGCGAAACTCTGACTTGTGACACACAACAAATGAGTTCCCCCTCGTTACCATTTGGAGCTGGTGACATCTCATTAGGGACAATATCTGAGTGTTCTTTTCTGAGCCCTTCCCCATTCCTGAATCCTTTGCTACCACAAACACTGTTGTGAATAACCCCATTTCTTGCCCAGGGTATTTGTGGAGCTGTGAAGTCCCCCCATAATGAAACGCCTGTTCTGTTGATGTAATGAGTTTAGCCGAGTTTCTTCTCTCCCTTTCAGCCATTTTCCTGTGGCATCTTGTTGTCTGTTCAGTGGGATAATTGGATATGGAAGAGAAGCAGATCTCCACTGAGCTGGTGTTTTCCAAGGCTCTTCTGTCCCCATGTGAACTGCTCCTGTGCTGCTGCCAGCACGGGCTGGGGGTGCCCAGAGCCCCCTCCTTTTCCATTTTGGAAAAAATTACCTTTGGAAATTGTAATTTGGATAAATTAACAGGTCATCTGTCCTGTTAGCAGTTATTTTCTGTGCAGGGTCAGCTGATGGAGCTCACCATGGAACCTGCAGGCTGTGGGGGGCCTTGCACATGTTAAATAAACCTTGGGTTGTTGTGGTAAACACGAGGCTCAGAGGAGGGAATCTGGCACTGGATCCTGTGTGGGACTGGGCACAGCAACGCAGGTGTCAGCTCGTGAGTCAAATCCTGCTGAGCTGCAGGGAAATATGTGGAAAACATCATTTCTGTGCCTCACAGAGGGTCATTTCTCAGGAGCAAAATATACTGAGCTGAACTGGAGCATCCCTTGTCCTGTGTCCAGAGTAAAGGTAAGGCCTTGGAGTGCCTGCACTCCTGATCTGCTCCCAGTGCCACTGGGAGAGAAGGCCATGGATGCTGAGCAGGTACAGCCCCAGAGCTGCCCAAACACAAGGGCTTGTTCTCTTGCTCTCTGGTTCTCAGGGCCAGGGACTGAGCTGATCCAAGGGCAGTGGTGTGAAGTGATCTGTGTTGTGTAACCACTGCCCCACATACAGCACAGACCCTGCAGGGAGCTGGAGGTGGTGGCAACGCTGCTGCTCCTCTGGAAAATCCTCTGGAAATCAAACAGCAAACAGGCTTTAACAATTCCCCTTTTATTCCCTCTCTGGGAAGTTCTCTTATCCCCAGGATGCCAATCCCTCCAGTGACAGGGTCTTGAGCACCTGCAGAATAAAGGTTTTATAAGATTATTGAGTTGTTTTGCTTTTCAAGAACCTCCAAGGTGTTCTCCTAACGCACTTTAAAACTGGGGAGAAGGAAAATATATCTGTGAGTCAGTCTGCAACACTAAAACCACTGAAGTCTTGAAACTGGAGAAGTTTTGCTGAGAAAAAAAAGGGAAAAGGGACTTTCAAGTAGTCTCTGACATAATTTTATTTATTTATTTTTTTTAAATTATGCTTTAGTATTTCAGAGCTCGATGGAGCTCTGTGGTGGATTTTTAAGACAAGTTGCCAAACAGCTGTGGGGGGATTCCCTGGGACATGGCAAAGAGTTGGGAAGGAAGAAAACAGCCACAGGAATGAATATCTGAATGTTGAGGACATGTGGACCAAATGGCCCAATTTTTGCTTTCCTCCATATGAAGGACCAGAATGTCAGGTTGAATCTCTGTGTTCTTGTGAGGACAGAAGTTGTTCCTTGTGTCTTTAGCAAAATAAACCTGCAAAGTAGTCTCTGGGTTGTTTGTTTGGATTCTGCCATAGCTAATCTGAGCCTAAAACCATTTAAATCATAGAATAGTTTGGGTTAGAAGGGACTTTTAGAGGGCATCGAGTCCAACCCCCTGCCATGAACATCTTCAACTTGATTAGATTGCTCAGAGCCCTGTCCAGCCTGACCTTGGATGTTTACAGGGATGGAGCAGCCACAGCTTCTCTGGGCAACTGCGCCAGAGTCTCTCCACCCTCGCTATAAAACAGTCCTTAAATTGTGTAATACCTGAGAAGAGCTACAAGAACGTGACCAAGCGGGGGTTTCTGGGCAGCGATGCAGCCCCAGGAGCTGTGCTGCGGCACAGACCGGGAGACGTGACTTCCATTCCCGCTGCTCAGAATTCTCCAGGTGTCCCCGGGCAGTGAATCAGCCTCTCTCTGCCTCCTTTGGCCGCAGAGAGGGGGGGCTGAGATCACAGCTCTGCCTCCCCCGGGACTGGGATCACCGCTCTGCCTCCCCCGGGACTGAGATCACAGCTCTGCCTCCCCCGGACTGGCGGTACCCGCGGGTGCCTCTCGTTCTCTGCCCCGGCCTTGCTGCTGCTGGAATCTGAGCGTCCCTAATTCCCACCGGGGGCACGGTGTGCTGTCCTGGCCGTGATGTAACAACCTTCCCTCCCGGCAGACTTCCCAAAGAAGCTCCGGTGACTCACGGAGGACAAATTGACGCGGAGCTCCCGGAGCGAGCATCCTTTGCATTGGCAGAGGGAGTTTTTAAAGTGAGGATGAATCAGCGGTGTCAGACTTCGCTGGGAGTTAACTCTTGGTCCCTCTTCCCTGCAGACAACCCTGGGATATTTTTTTTTTTTACACACGGAAGGAATTCCAGCCAGGCATCCCCTCGGGATGCAGAGCCACGGGCTCCGCGGGCAGGTTCGGGTACCAGCCCTGGCGTGTTTCCCCGTTTCCCTCGAGCATCCTGGCAGGGAGGTGGGTGGGCGGGAGAGGGTTAAGGCAGCCGGAGAGGGTTAAGGCAGGCTGTTCGCTGCTCCCTGCCTGAGTTAGCACTTCCAAGCGCCTCCAGGAGCGCTCCGGGAGCAGCCGCTGCATCCAGGCAGAGGGAGGAGGGACAGCAGCCACTGCAGCAGGGCAGAGCATGTTACTTAACGTGGCTCCAGTCTCCTCCCCCTCGCCGGTTCGGCTGGGGGAAGGGGGGAGCGGGCTGTAGGGAAGGGAGAAGCGGCGGGGGGTGATGCCGGGAGCTGCCGGAGCCCCCCGAGCGGAGCCGCTCCCAGAGGGGGCTGCATCCCCTGGAAGCCTCCCGTGACCTCCTGAGGTGAAGGTCGGGCTCGAAGCCCCCGAGAGAGGCAGAGAAGGATCTCTGCGGTGCTCCAGCATCCCCGGGGCCCTCGCAGCGGGAGGGCTGGAAGGACGGAGGCTCCACGGAAAACTCCCGTGATCCCGCCAGGGGATGTGTCCGGACTCACCCACAAGGTGCCGCTGGGTTTAGATACCTCGGCAGGAGAAAAGCCCCATGACTTTGCTCAAACCATGGCAGATCCCCCCGAAGGGGCCAATCCTCGGTGCCTGGTGCTGATTTGTGCCTGAAGCCTCCAGACCTGCCCAGGACAAACAAGGACCTCCTGGGAGACAGACACTCAATTTCCCTCAATGAAAATACTGATGATGCTCAACTGAAAACATTGTGCTGTTACTGCCCCTTGAAAGGGGGGAAAGGAGCACCCTGGGAGTTCTGGGAGAGGCACCATCGCTCCCTGAGGGTCTCCTCCTGCCTGCTGAGGATCTGTGGGGCACAGGAGCTTCTCAGAGCTGCTGGGCTCTGCTCCATGACTAACACAAAGGACTCGGAGACAACTATGGACTCCCCTCCTGTGACCTCCAGCCCTGCACCAGGGCCTGTTACCTTCTCACAAGTTTTTGGGCAGCAGTGCCAGCTCATGGAAGCAGGTAAGAGAGAAATATGGACAGGTACCTCCTTATATCCCATCCCACCTCCTGGTTTGCAGCATCCTTTGTATCCTTTCCCTGTCCTGTCTCCCTGTTTTCCAAAGGGGACCCCTGCTGCATTTGCACACCTGCCTCAGCTTCCCCTGAGGTCCCTCCAAAGCTTTGTGCCCAAATAGTTACAAAGGTGAGCAAGGGTTGGGGTGACTGTGTGGTTTTTTGGTTGATGTGGCCTGGAAGGAGCTGCTCTCTCCTGGAGAGGGGAGGTTACTCTTGTGTTTTGGGGTGAACACAACACGTGGGGTGATTATTTTTTCACCCCCATTTCAAAATCACGCCCCTCCAAGTGGAGGTTGATTTGCTGCTTTGGAGGGTGATGCTGCAGCACAGAGAGTCTCCAGGTGTGTGGAGCTCTGCTTTGGTGGCCAGGGCTAGGAAGGACAGAGTGTTTGTTGTTTTCTGTTGCTCTCCCTGGTTTTCTGTGTCACTGGAGCACCTGGAAGCTCTGATCCTTCTCCCAGTTGTTTTCATCCATTTACAAGTCTCTACAGACAGGCCTTGTGCCTTTTGGTTGTTAAGTAGGTGGTGTGTAACGTGACTAATCCTGATTTTTCCATGTTTGCCTCCTGTTTTCCTTCAGTTGTTCCTCACAGCAGCTGTTCCTGGTGCTTTGAAGTACCAGCCCACGAAATGCCCCCAAGCTTTGCACTTTCACCCTGCTGCATACCTGAGTTCCCAAATCTAATCCACTGGACGAGGGATTTTACAGGACTCGCTCTCTTTTTCCTATCCCTGCTGACAGGTAGCTCTGAGGATGGATGTGTTTGTTTACTCACTGTGGAGAAAGCCTGGCTTTCTGCAGTGATGCCATAATAACACTTGCTCTGAATTTTTAGAGCTCAGGGATTGGGTTTTAGGCTTGTTTTACCCAGACCTATTGGTACTTTAATACTGTTTGTGTTGGTACAGGTCTCTTGGCACAAATACCCTCCAAAAGGTCCTGTCCTCTTTTTCTCTCCTCTTTTCTCTCTCTCCTCCCCAACCGATCCTGCAACTAATGATGTTTGGGATTGTATTGTTTCTATTTCTCTGGTGAAATTCAAAATATCATGTTATTAGGGTTTCCTGCAGATAGATCTCTGCGCAACTTGTGCTGTGCCTCTTGTAGTGCTTTCTCAGGTTGAGCTGGATGGCTCCTTAGCTGACAGCTAAGCAGTTAATCAAGCCTGAGTTCATGCAGCTGCCTCCAAGGTAATTCCAGGCAGATCTTGGAGAGGGTTTGGTATCAAACTTCCCTATTCCACGTCCTGGGATCAGAACTGAGGCCGTGGATCCACTGTGTTGGATGTCACCCAAAGAAGGGACAAAAGCTCCGGTCCTGGGTGAGCAATTTGTTTCCCAAATTAGTGAGACCAACCAGGTGGAAAGAACACAGGTGGTAATTTTAATTTGGTTTGCTTTTGCCTGTCCTTTCTTAGAGGAAAATGCAGGAGAGGAAACCTGTGACTCCAGGGCTTTTGAATCCCACTGCAGGAACTCAACCAGAAGATTTTCTTCCTTCTGCTTTATCATGTTAGCAGGATTTTCTAGGTGTTTTCTCAGGTACAAGGTGTGATGCAATGCCATGGATGCCACTGACATCCAGAGTGATTTGGGCAAATTATATGTGTTTTCCATCCTTGTGGCAATGATTATTTATACTCAGCACACCTGACAGCAGAACTTCAGCTCTATTTGTGGCTCTGTCTGTGGTTGTAGGCCCTTGAGGTGTGGGCAGGAAGGATGCCCTGAGGAAACAGGACTGGATTCAGGTTTGGGACATCAGACTCTGGTTACTCAGTTGTGTCCTGTGTCACTGGACAAATGACATTTGGGGTGGGGCCATAAAAGGGCTCCAATGCCTTCACAAACCATAAAACCAGATCTTGCCCCTGTGGTTCTCTCCAGCAACAATCCCTGAGAGCTGTGTGAGGCGTCAGTTCTGACCCAAACAGCCCAGATCTCACAGGGAACACTTGCAGACACCCAGTGCCACATCACTGTCATCGCTGACATTTGGGCTTCTTAATAACCCTGTGATGTGCTTGAACGATAAAAGTCTTGGCCTTAATTAAATGTCAGATTACCTGCCTGGAGAATTGCTGAGCTCCAGATGGATCACAGGCTCCACAGCACCCTTTGATGCACCACCTGGAACGATCTCAGGTGTTTTGTAGCTTCTGCCTTTGGTACAAGGGCTCTTCTCCTCTAAATCACCCCTGAGAAGAGCTGGGCTCTGCTGGCAAAATGTGCCTTGGGGGGTGTGGAGCATTATCTGCTCTCGATGGAGAAGAGCACAGAGTGTGTGACACCCCTCTGCAAACATGTCCCTGCCTCCCAGTGCTGCTCTTCAGGAACTTGCTCTGCAAACCAATCGCGAATGTCGGGAAGTTAACCTGCCTCTCCCCACCGATGGAAACCTGAGGAGTTCTTTTGTGAGGCCGATTCTGCTTAACTGGGTGATTATTCAAGCACAGCTCGTGGAGATTTGCATAATCACGGTGTCAGCCTGATGAGAGCCCTGCCCCAGAGCTGCTTTGCCCTTTGCACAAGTGCTTGCTCTTTCTCCACCCCCTGGAGCACCGTTGGCTGGCACAGCACACGGGATGCTCCTTGGAAAGTTAATTTTCTCTCTTCCCATCCTATTCTACTGCCCCTTATCTCACCAATTTTCTGCACCTCAATAACTTTGTTTCCTGGGGTGTGTTCCCTGTGGCTACCTGGGTGTTTACTTGCCCTGCTTTGGGAATTCTGTCCTAAATCTTCCTGATCCCAGAAGAAATTCCCCCTCTGCCAGGTAATGCTGGAGGATCTTTCCTGCTTTGAAGCACCAACTTGAATCTGGCAGAGGTGCATGCTATAAATTTTAGTGCCCAAATGAAAGGCTCTAATTTTTAATTTTAGGAGAAAAAGAAAAAGCTCTGAAAGATTTACTATTGGCACAACCAAACTTCAAGATGAGGATGACTGAGAATTTGAAGGGTATTTCCCCTCTGCTATCCCCTGAAATATTGAATATGTGAAATGAGACCTGATCTCAGGGAGAGCTGAGGGCTCTCTGGAAGAATTAGGCTTAGCAGAGAAAGCATTTATTTTATACATGGGCAGATTCCAAGCAATTTGTTTGCTATAATGCAGTTTTCTGGATTTACCATCATGCATTATTCTCTGACTCACTGCTCCATTAGATTAATTGTCATTTTCCATCAATTCCTGGCTCACAGATGCTGCTGATTTTTTTTTTTTTTAGGCTCCCAATATTTTTTCTTTATATCTTGCCAGTTAATTTTCCATTGGTTATGAAATAAGGAGCTTGATTCAAGATGTGACCAGAATGAACAGGAAAGTCATTTGAAAATCATCCAGACCCTGGGATTTTGCAGTGAGTCTTTTCCATATTATCCTTCCATTACAAATACATCATTCAGCACTTGCAGTCTGGATCCCACTCTGATGGCTGGTCCCCAAGTGGATGTGAGTTTGGTTTGACTCCCAAGCTGAGTGTAGCAGCTGGGGGAGATGTCCCAGACTGGTTTGGGTTGGAAGAGACCTTAAACCTCATCCAGTTCCACCCCCTGCCATGGGCAGGGACACCTTCCACTAGCCCAGGCTGCTCCAAGCCCCGTCCAGCCTGGCTTTGAACACTTCCAGGGATGGTTCACATCAGATCCAGATGGTTTCCTGAAGTACAGCAGCTCAGTGAGCTCAGGCTCCAGCTCTGGGAGCATCTCATCAAACCTTCAGTGACAGCTTTTCTTTCCTCCCATGGACAACAACAAAAACAGCATAAAATTTGCTTGGATTTGCTGGTCTGAGACCACACAGAATCTGGGCTGGGAATGTGTTCCTTGGTACTTAGTGCATCAGGTTTCCTGTGTGCATTAGGCAGTAATAAATCTTTCATGGTAACAAGCTGTTTCATTTGCTCTCCCAGGAGAAGAGGGGGGTGTGGATAGCAAAGATGTTTTTAAATATGATTCAACAGCCTGGGTTCATCACCGAGCCTGGGGTTGGGTTTCCTGCTTTTGGAAAGCAAGGGGCAGGAGCAGGTATCATGTGGGTGAAGTGAGGTGGATTTGGTGACCCCCAGGGTCTTCCTGGGTGGGGAGGATCACTGAAATCCTGGGTGGAGGCATCAGTGAGTTGTGATGCTCAGTCATGGAATGGTTGTGGTTGGAGGGACCTTAAAGCTCATCCCATTCCCTGCCACGGGCAGGGACACCTTCCACCAGCCCAGGTTGCTCCAAGCCCTGTCCAACCTGACCTTGGACACTTCCAGGGATGGGGCAGCCACAGCTTCTCCAGGCAATCTGTGCCAGGGCCTCCCCACCCTCACAGGGAGGATTTTTTTCCATGCATCTAACCTAAATTTCTTTCAGTGTGAACTCCTTGTCCTGTCACTACAACACAAAAACCTGTGGCTGTTGTGCTGCTGGCCAGCCCTGCAGACACCTGGAAGAGAAAACTGACTGCAGCAGCAGAAAATGGTCTGTCATTTCGTTGAGATTTCGTGGCAGGGGTAGAAATGTTGGGTTTTTACCTGTTCCTAAATCTGCCTGCTCTGGAAGGTTTCTGTTCCCCGGGGTGGAGCTGTGCTCTGGGTTTACGTGCTGGTGTTAGAACAGACTTCAGCAGCTTGAAAACAACACATAAATCTCTGCACTCATCACTGAGGTGCTTGATAAAAATCCCTGCCATCCTTCCAGGTGTGATACTGTCCTGCTAAATCACCTGGTGTGTGTTGGTGTAGAAAGAAGTGTCATTTTTGTCAAAATCAAACCCCTGTTTCTCCGAGATGACAAGGAATGCATCAGGAACCAACTCTTCCAGGAGCCCCTGGAGTTTTGTGGTTTAGGTGAGAACTGGGTTATCTGATCCTCTCCAGCTCCAGCACTTGGATTAACGTCATTTACCTCTTCCCAGAAAAGCAAATGGTAGAAATGCTCCTTGACAGGTGATGTGCCCCTGCCTGAGCTGAAGAGATTCAGGAGCCACAGAAATGAAATGGGCAGATCACTAATATTTTTCTCTTCCACCCAGTGGAACGAGCTGTTATTAGGGATTGAAAGAAGTGACATTTACCTCCCTCTCTTCACTTGATTAGGTGCTCCCAGGAGGACAGCAGTGGATGGAGTCCCCTTGCTGTCTGTACCTTTGATTGCTGTACAGCATTACCCTTTGAGTCCCACAAATATTGTGCCACTGCTGTTTGCTCAGGAGGCTGCAGGAGACCCCAGGGCTCTGAAGGGCAGAGGCACCGCAGGCAAGGACTTGTGGATGCTCAGAAATATGAATGAGAAGAGCACGAGAGAGCAAAGAAGACATGATTTCAGTGGGCAAAGTGGGGTGTGAGAGACTGGAGGGTTCATTATCTGTGAGGGGATTTCCTGCTGTGGTTGGTTTCAGACTGGAAAGGCCCCTGGGAATTGGAATTGCAATGCCTGGCTGAGACAGGGGCTCAGGGGTCTCTTGCAGCAGAGATTGGATATTTCTGATGGGCAGATAGAAGCTGGTGTCCTGAGGATGAGGGGTTGTACCTGCTTGGAAGAGGGGAAAAAACCAGTATTTTCCAAAAATGGGGGTGTAGGGAGTCTGGGTATTAAAGAGATGGTGAAAGCTGGAGTTTGGAGCTGAATCCACATTTCCTTGGATGCTCTGCTCGCTGGAGTAGCACCCTGGAGCTCTGGGGTCTGCTTGAACAGGCAGCACATTTGGGAGCTGAGGGGCTGCATCCCACCCCCTCTGTCACTTCACCCTGTGGGAGAGTCCCTTGTCCCCTGTAAATGTGATTAATCTGCTTAAAACCAGCCCAGCCCCCAAGGGGGGAGCAGCAGTGACCACAGGTGTCCCATCAGCTGTGAAATGGTGTACTTGGACCTACATCTATTTATATAAATGCACAGCAGGAGGGGTTTATCCTTCAGACAACAAGGAGAAGCTTCTCCCAAATGTTATGACTGTCATAAACCATCGAGTATCTGACAAAGAACCCCACAACCAAACCAACAACAGAAAACAGAAAGAAAATATTGAACATATTTTTCATGCATAAATTAAATATAAATTGTTCCCTGTCATCTGAACAGACTCGATTATTACACCATCTGTACATGAACCACTTGTGAGCTGATTTACTCCTGACTCAATTATGGGCAGTGTTCATCTGCCCTCCTGATGGACAAATTTGGCTTTGTCAGTTAATGCTCCCGAATAGCAAAGTATATGGGTGTAATAATTCCTTGCAATTGCAACCCTCATGTTTTTATGACACCAGAATAATGAACTGAAAACGGTGTGTATGATTGGATTTGCAGCTACAACCAGGAATTAGTTATTATTCTTTCTGGGGAGGTCTTGGAAGCAGTTTTAATAGCCATGCATTAAAAGGAAGGAAAAGGGGATGAAAGACATGAAGCAAAGTGTTTGCCTTTATCCTGTTTTATGGTAGGTGGGGATTTTTGAGGATTGTGTCAATGGGTATTTTTGCTAAGTTCTGATGTGGAATAATGGAAGTATTTTGCTAGAACACATCCAGGCCATCAGCATTTCAACTGAGAGATCAGCTGAACGAGGTTGAGGTATTATTTTCTTTGTGCTTTGTTATCCTGGTTAACGCAATGATGTGAACCCTCCCAAACCCAAACATTCCTACAGAGCCAGAATACTTTTAAGATACCCATATGCTGTCTTGGCTTGGAATGAAATAACATGTGAAATTTAAACATGGGAGACCTGTGTTTGAAGAGGGGAAAATGTGTTTGGTTCCATTAGTTTTGGGAATGAAAAATGTAGCATCACCAGACCTCTGTGTGAAGAGAAAACAGGTTGGAGAGAGAAAGGGACGGGGTTTTTTTTCCTGCAGAAGAGAAAGATGATGCTGCAGCGTCCCCAGGGTTGTGGCAGATGGGTTGCAAATGAGGGATATTGCATTTTTGCAGTATTATCCTGTAAGGCTTGATCCAAAAAGCACCTTTTTAAGGGCTCCCAGCACAGCAGCCAGAGCTGGTGACCTTGGAGCAAACTGCCCACGGTTCATGGCACGGCCCATTCACCTTGGTGCTGCTCTGCCAGCTGGGCTGTGCTGCCTCTGGTGTGCAGAGCAAGTTCCAGGTAATTACATTTATTTGTGTTTCCACCATTTTAGTTTTTCCCCTGCTCACCAATTCCTTGGGCAAAGCAGTTATGGTGTGTTTTATTCTGTGTGCAGGGCACCGACTGTCTTTTGTGAGGAGGCTGGAAGAGCTGCCCTCCACCAGAGGATTAAAAAAGTAAATAAGTTGAATTCCAGGGAATTCAGAGTGTGTCTGTCAAGGCTCAGCAAAATAAAAGGCTGTGAGTTACAGCAAAAAGAAGTTTCATTCTCCCTGCAGCATCTTTCTGCCCAGATAAAAATAGTCTGTCCCTGCCTTGAGCTGCTCAGCTTCTCTTACAGAGGAGCCTGTGATGAGCTGGGTTTTGCAGACACCAAAACAAGGGTACAATCTGCTTCAGTGGCTGCAGAACCCACCAGCTCAGCCTCAGGTTTGCCAGGAATATCCCTGAGGAATGCTGGCTGGTGGTGCTGTGACTGCTGCAGGAGGGCTGGAAAGGGGCTTTTTGAGAAGACACGGAGTGACAGGACAAGAGGAATGGATTCACACCCACAGAGGGCAGGGACAGAGGGGGTATTGGGAATAAATCCCTCCCTGGGAGGGAAGCTGTGGCTGTCCTATCCTTGGAAGTGTTCAAGGCCAGGCTGGATGGGGCTTGTGGAAGGTGTCCCTGCCCATGGCAGGGGGTGGGACTGGATGAGTTTAAGGTCCCTCCAACCCAAACCGTTCTGGGATTCTGTGGTTCCGTGAACAACAGCACTTGTGTGCTCAGCTGGGAGTGTGTGGTGATTTCTACAGGCTTTAAATGAGGGTTTGACTCTTTCCTGAGTGCACTGGAAGCTTTGCAGGGCAGGTGCAGGTGGTGCAAAGGTACCTCAGTTCCCTTTAAATGAACTGGAAATATTCAGAGTGACCTGGCTGTGGCATCACACAGCTCTGGGCACCTTTATTTACCCTACTTATCCATGTTTCCCAGCTGCTGGGAAGTCTGGGAAGACTCCAGTTATGAGTCAAACAACAGGTTAAATCACTGTGTCACTTTTATGACTGCAGTGGGCTGGAGCTTCTTGCTCTGTTTTTCACCTGTGGACGGGTAATGATGGCAAAGGACTCTTAAAAAACTTAAAATTCTCACGAAATAATCCAGTCCCTCTGTCAGGCACAGCTCTCCATCCACCTGTGCCTGGCTGTGTCTCATACCCACAACCTGAATAATTCTGTTTTTCCAGAAAAGCTGGTGTTTCCAAAGTCAGTGTCCTTCGTGCCGTGGTGCTGACCCCCGGTGGCCGCGGGCTGGTGGCTCCTGCAGGGTCTCCTGCCTGGATCCTGATTCCCTTCAGGCACCTGCTTTAAAGTAAAGGAAGTTTTGGCCAAAAAAATTAAATCTGAGGCAGAGCACAAACATTCTCCAAGGAACATAAACCCTCTTTTTCCTTTCCTCTCCGCCCTCCCTTTTTTTTTTCCTTTTTTCTCTCCTTTTTCATGTATATATTCAGCTTGGGGGACACATTTCCAGTGGCCCATTGCAGACCTGAGAGCATTTTGTTCTTCCTCATCTTGTCTGTCCATTTGTTGTGTGTTTAAGATGCTGATAATACTCTGACTTGAAAAACAGTTGACCCATCATCCCAAATTCCTATGGATTTGAGTCAGGTTGTTGGGATGGGCGGCCCCAGCTTGAGTTGGTTGCTTTAAAAAAAGAAATAAGTAGGGAAAAGACTTTTTGGACTTGGATTTCTGAATGTCCTCATTCAGAGAGAGAAAAAAAAAGCTTTTATCTTTAAGGCAAAGTGTAAATGAACTAGAAGAGTAATTTAACATTCACAGTTGGTTAAATGGGATTAACTCCTGTGAAGATTTGTTATACATGTTAAGGAACCCCAGAGAAGGCATTTCAGTTGTGAAATTTTTATTTTTTTTCTATGAACTTTCTGCAATTTTTTAAAAATTTAATATTCCTGAGAATCAGAGATGGATGAAATTAGTGCCAGCATTTCCATGGGGTGTTTTCCTGCTATTTAACACCTTAATGTTCACCATGTGGAGAAAAACCCAAGTCAACAGCTTGGATGGCAAAAGACACACGAGAAAGTTTAAAACACAAATGAGCCTCTCAAGGGTCTAACTGCATGGGTCTAATTGCATCTGCTGCTAATTATGCTGTTGACCTTGAGCATGTCACTGTATTCCAGCTATGGCCAGCCAATCATCACATATTTAGGTTTATCCAAACCCCAAACTCAGGCTGCAGCTGCTGCTTTTCCTGTGAGTAGAACAGGGGGTTATTTGGATTTCTTTTTCTTTCTTCCCCCTGCCTTCTCTCCCGGTTTTAATAACCCAGCTGGTCCCAGTTACCTGGGAATGCCCAGTGCTGTCTGAGTGCACTCCAGGAATGTTCAGTTTTCCCCTGTGGAGAGGAGGATTTTGTTGTGCTTAACTCTGACTGAGCTGGGTAATGTTTCACTTGAGGTTTGCTGCCTTCATTCTTCTTGATTGAATTAGGCAATCATGGCTCAGACTGATGCTTCCCCCCCCTCCCTCCTTCCCTTGGGGAGGGCATTTAGTAATAAATTTAAAATGATTAATGAGGGAGAGGGGCTGTGATGGTTTCTTTGAGGAAAGGCTGAGCAGAAATTGCTGGGCTTTGATACCCCTGTGATCTGCAAGGGGGATTATTGGTGGGTTTGGCTGGGCTGTTTCTCTTTGCTGGGCCGTGGCAGATGTGGCTTTGGCAGTCTCAGCACAGGGTTGGGGAGCATTTCCAGGGCCCCAATCTTTCCATCTGTAGGTTTTTCACATCTTCACGGACTGATGTCCTAACGTGGCTCGTGCTGCTCTCGGTTCTCTCTGTACCAAAAGCAGCTGATTTATGGAATTCCCGCGAACAGGCCAGGAGAGGGAGGCAGAGTACACTGCAAAGCTGAGTTCCCTTCCAGCCTGACTCGAATTTATTGGAGTTTACGGGTGTAAAAATGTTGGTGGACGCATCAAACCCACAGCCCAGAGCAGGACGAGCACAGGGCTCCCTCCTGTCCCGGTGTCCCCAGTCAGCGCTGGGCTCTTGCTGGTGGCAAAATGCTTCCAGTTTGAGCTCTGCTGGTGGTTCTCCCTCTTTTGTGGTATCAAATGAGGCTGTTCTGGGGTCAGGTTACCCCTAATCCCTGCACTGATCCTCCATCCATCCCTCCACACCAACCATGGAGCTCTCAGCCCTTGCTGGTGGCTCATGACATCCCAAAGCTGGATGGGGCCTGTCTGGCTGCAGTCTGATTCCATGAGATGATAACTCTTTCAGACTAGCTAATCCACACAGATTTAGGCTCATTTCAGGGTAATTGGGCTGATTTAATGTAACTTGATGATTACAAACAGCAGCGTTGGGTTTATCAAATAGGCCACGTTTGATATAAATCAAATATTGTGAGGATTTCCTTAGTTTCATGAGTTGAAACCTTTCAAAGTGAACATTGAAATCCAAAAAGAAAAATGAGTATTGTATTAGCAACAACTGTTATCTGCCATTTTCCTGTAAAAAAAGGCATTTCAAGGAAACAAAAAGTATTTTGGGAAGCTTACAAGAGTCACATCAAGGGCCTTTCCTGTTTCCTGGGGATCAGTCCAAACTCATCTGAGTTTTTCTGTCATTGTGCCCTGTGTAAAAGTCTTATCTGATGTCCCAGACAACTTTGAAAATTCTTCTGGGCCGCATCAATTTGATTTAATTTGGCTTTATATTAGAGGAGATGATCTCTAGTCAGCCTGGAGCACCCACACTGTGCTTGTTGCAGGATTTAGGAGGGATGCCAGGACAGTGTCACCAAAAGTCTTTGTGTCATGAGTAAGAGCAAGGAAAATGAAATTCCTGCTTGGCTTTCCTTGCAGCTCCACAAGGGAAGACAGAACCACCCAGGTCAGAAAACTCACCCCAAAAAACAATTCTGTAAGTCAAGCTCAGGGCAAGCTGCACACAGAGTTTCTTGCCAGAGAAGAGGTTTGGGCTAAATAAAGTTCTAATGAACAATTGCTCTCATAATTCAGTGGTAAATCCTGTTGGGGAATCGCTTTTGGTAACTCTTATATATAATTAATTAGCTCAACTAACACGAGGAATTAACAAATATTGCAATGCTCTTGATGAAGAGTTATTTGTTTGTCCCCATTTTAAAGCGGCATACCCGAGGAGTGAAGGGGTTTTTTTCCTCATTTTTGGTAGGACAGAGACACTGTTTCACTTTGCAGACACAGGCAGCCTGAGGATTAGCCACGACATTTCTTATTAGGAAATAAACTCCACGTGCCATTTTCTGCTCATTGGCACTTTTTTTTTCTCCCTTTACAAGTCTAAACCATTGCCAGTCTGATGCATCACCTGGGTGATGATTTTTCATGGCCTGATGGCGTTCTGGGAGCTCTGCAGTGTCGCCCCCCAGATGTCAGGGCTCTCCTGTGATAAAGCACCACCTTCCTGCATCAAAGCTATCAAAGCTGGAGGTGGGGAGGGACCACGACACCTCTGAGCCTGCCCTGGTGCCAGACTGCAGATGACCAAATTGGGCAGACCTTTTTTCAAGGCATATATATCAGCCCTTGGAAGAAATCTCAGTTCTTTATGGAAGAGCAAGTTTCTCTGAGCAAATATTAGC
>JAWWES010000055.1:2990530-3002319 GCA_035583135.1 Lophotriccus pileatus
TCAAGGCATATATATCAGCCCTTGGAAGAAATCTCAGTTCTTTATGGAAGAGCAAGTTTCTCTGAGCAAATATTAGCTGTTTCCTTGCTGAATTTCCAATTAATTTAATAAATAGATTTTCTTTTGTTTGTATTTATTTTCCAAATAGCCTTTATTGTTTTACTGCTGATGTCTCACCCTGCATGGCATGATTAATGTCTTTCTATCCAATGCTTGAAGCTTCACCGTTTTACTTTATTATTCCATATAAAAAACTTGTGTGAAGAGTTGTAAAACTTCTTGATGGAGTTAAAGATGTGAACTCACTATGATTCAGGGGAAATGAAGGGCTACAGAAAATGAGGTATTCTCTTAGATGTGTTTTCTTTTTTTTTTTTCAACCTGGATATTTTTATTTCTTCAGCTTTGCACCCAAGTTTTTTTGTTTAGCTTTTATCAGCTTATGTTACCATTCACGTAAAAACCCCTTAAATGGTTGTTGGCTGAACGTTATGGCAGGTGTATTTTGAGATTGAGATTGAGGTACTGGGTAAGGATCTGGTCCTTGGAGGTCCTGGAAGTGTTTCAGCAGCTCTGGTTCCCCTTGGCTGCTCGGGCTGTACAGGAGCACCGAGCAGCAGGGTCGGTGGAGCATCTCCTCTGCTGTTATGGGAACACCAGCAGTGGGGTACCAGGCAAGGCAGCAGAGATGGTATTTTGTTGAATGACATGGAAAATCAGGTGGGTTTGCTCTTCTCCTCAGAGAAATTTCCACCCTTGCCTTTGCAGTGACACTCTGAATATGAGATGCTTAGAAATGGAGCGGGGTTTGGAGATGTAACCTGTGCTGGGAACAAATGCACTTCATCTCTGTGTGCTATTGCCATGCAACCTCCTGAATGCTGTTGTTTGGGATGTGCAGCTCCATCCTTCCCTGCACCATCACAATAACTCTGTCCCAGCTGCTCAAGACGTGGGCAATTCATGTTTACAAAGATTCTGCAGTTCAGTGACTTATCAGGGCCTTCAGGTGCTGAGGTTCAGTACAGGGTCAGTGCTACACCACCCCTATTTCACGCTGTACGGGCTGTTTGATGCAAACCAACTTGCATTTGGAGTGGCTTCTCCTCTTTGAAGAAGGAATAAAAACCATGAGGTGAAATCTTGAGGGGTTTTAGGGTGAGAAACGTGCAGACAGGGTGGCTCCAGCACAGCTGGGCTTTGAGCCATAAACATTCAGAGAGCAGTGGGGGTGAAATCTCCTCACCCATGGGTGGGGAGACTCCAGCACGGCACATTCTGCTTCACCCAACTCATCCAGCCCAGCACATGCTGCCCATCCTTTTCCATGGTTTCCATCCCAGGCTGGCACTGCAATATATGTGGTCATAAAACCTGACCAGGCGTCTGAGTCCTGTCACTTTTGGAGGCTGTTTTGCTATAAACTCACTTTCCTCTGTTTTGGGTGGAGAATAGGCAAGCTGTGTAGTTTAAGAGTTTATTTAAAAGGCTTTTTCCTCCTTGAAGAGAAGGCATTTTGGAGCCCGTTCAAGCTCTTGAGCTGCAGCAAAGTATTTCATTTCGTTATTTTCACTCCGTATTTCTCCCTAAAAGCGTCTCAGGCGCACAAAACATCGGAGCCGCTTGGATGCCTGACAGCAAAACTGCGGGAACTTCGGCACTGCATCCCATTGGAAATTCAAATGGGCTTTCTGGGGGGAATGTGAACCCGTCCGTCAGCCGAGGGATGGGAGGAGGGAGGGAGGGGCTGATGTTCCGCGAGTCAGCATTTGTGTAATCGTTTGGGTACATGATGTGCGGCACGGAGGGATCTAAACAGCGTAAAAACCCTCATGTTTTAAAGAACAGAGCGGGGGGGAAAAGCGAGGGCGATGCTTTTCTTTCCTGAAAACGGGGAGTTGGAGCCGGTTCCTGTGTAATTCTCCGAAGTGCTGAGAATTCTAAACTCTCTCTGATGCTTCTCGCTGTGCCAAGGGCACTCCAGGGGTAGCACCTGGATCTCCCCGGGTGAGGGAGAGGTGATGCTGAACGAGGGGGTTTATGCTGTTGTGTCCCCCCCAGACATACATTTTGCCTTCCAGATTGTTTTTTGGGGGGGTTTAATTCACTAGATTATTTCACATAACTCCAAGAAAAATTACTAAAGCACCAGTCCTTCAATTTTTTCTCTTAAATATTATTATTCTGTGGTTGTTACTATTCAGTTTTTCACTCTCTCCTTTTCTCCCTTTACCTACAATACCAAGTTTAAGTTTGGTAACTCCACAGGGTCTTCCTGAACGAAAGAGATAATCCAGCCCTGTATTTTCATCATTTTTAAGAGTTACAGAAGGAAAAAAGAAATGGAAATGTTGCAAGCAAGCAAGAAATGCAGATGTGTATTTTGCCAGCTGATGAGCTGCAGAGAATTTTCTTATTTTGAATTTACTTTTTTTTTTATCTGACCCAAATATTGATTTTTAATTTAGTTTTGTTTTTTGCTAGTTCTGTGTATCATCAATAGAAACATATTGGGCTTGATGACAGTCATAACCTTGTAACAGTCACTGTTTTTAAATGGAGTGAGAATGGCCTGGAGTAAAGCTGTGCTTTATTTTCCAATCAAAAATAAACACTCCTCAATCCAAGCTTCTCATCCTCCTTGAGAGACTTTACAAATGTCCTCATGCCTTGGATTTGGAAGGGAACAAATGAGACACCAGGTAATAAAGCTCAGCCATGCAGTGGTTTAGATAACTGGGTTTGTCCTTTCTCTTGTCAAAGACACAAACGCCCATTGCTCTGCTCAAAACTCATCAGAAGAAACCCTCTTTATGTCCAGGAAAAATGACTCCATATGGTAATGCCATCACAAAAGAGCAACTGCCTTCTATTGATGATCCCCTCCAGATACCCCAGTAACAGAATCATTATATATAAAAAAAAATAAGACTGTTATGATTCCTTGTGGCAAATCTGGTTGACTTTTGTTTCTCTGGGAAGGTACAATATTCTCTTTGGTGGTGGTTTTTTTTTTCAGTTCCCTTCTCTAAGAGCCCTTCATTCCAGGGGCTGTTCAGCCACTGAACTGCAGAGGAGCAGGTGGGTGAAGTCTGAGTAACATCTGCGTGGCTGAGGCTGAAAACATTATGTCCATTATGGTGTAACAGGCAATAACAGCTTGGGGCTGATGTGCTAAAACCTGGGGCTCAGATCTGTGTGTGTGTGTGTGAATATGGCTGGGAATTCATCCCCCTCCCTCACCCTGACAGCTGGCCTGGGAATTGCAGCCTGGTGTGTTGGCTTTTTGGAGTGTAAATCCCAAACCTACCTGGGCAAAAGGCACCTCCTTATTCCAGGATGGGAAAGCTCCGACCAAGGTCTGGTCTGATGAGTTTGCCAACAAAAGGTGCTGTTTTTTACTGTTGGCACAACTCTGGCTGTGCAGCAAGTTTGGACTCTCTTTAACTGGTGTGAGGGATAAAACAAGGGGGAAAAAAAAAATCTAACCCCTGTCCTTGTCTGAGGAGCTTTGAGTGTTCAGGCCTTTCTCTGTGATTTTAAAGTCAGAACAAAGTATTCCTGGGGTTTTCAGCTTGGAAACTTAAGTTTATCTGAAGGCTGGGGAGAATATTCTGGAAAAGGAAAGTCGGGGGGGACCTTCTTGCTCTCTGCAACTCCCTGAAAGGAGGTTGCAGCCAGGTGGGATTTGGACTCTTCTCCCAGGTAAAAGGTGACAAAACAAGAGGAAAAGGCCTCAAATTGTGCCAGAGAAGGCTTAGGTTGGATATTGGGGACCATTTCTTCACTGAAAGGGTGGTCAGGCACTACAGTGGGCTGCCCAGGGGGTGGTGGACTCTCCATGCCTGGAAGTGTTCAAAGAAGATGTAGATGTGGAGCTCAGGGAGATGGGTTAGGGGTGGACCCGCCAGTGCTGGGTTAAGGGTTGGACTGGATGACCCTGGAGGTCTTTTCCAACCTAAATGACTCTGGGTGCAAAAGTGGCCATCCCAGTTCTGGTTCTATCTCCAAATTTCTCTGTACTGCTTCCACTTTAACAGAAGCACACTCCTAGAGGGACTTCTTTCATTTGTCAGATCCTTCTCCAGCCAAGCTAACAGGTTAGCTGCAAAAATCAAAGTATTCCAGGAGATAAAAGGAAGTTTTCTAATATTAATCCTTGAAAGAAAACCCAACATTTTCCTTTCTCTCTTTACCAGGTAAATCTTCAGAGCTGACTCGTGTGTGTGTAGGAGGCACTGATGTGTTTTACCCAATGCTTTGAGATCAGTGGAAATGAAAAGCTGTATAATTACCCTCTGGCCTTTTATCTTTCTGTGGTATCATCTCTAGAGAAGCCAAGGATGGGGTAGAGGAGCCTCTGCACAGCAGATAATCACAGCCATTAGAGGAAACAACTGAAAATCAACTGTGTTTTGCTCAGTAAAACATTGATATGGGAGCCTGTGTTGATCCATTCCTGAAATCAGGCAAAGGAGAAGCAGCTGAGCTCATGGTATCACCCACACATCGAAGAAATTGTTGAATACTCTGGTCAGATCTTAAAAGATTCAAGGGAAGGATCAATGTGTTATGAAGGGAAGGGGACAAAAAGGATACAAACATCTGCTTTAAGTGCAAAATACCAGTCAGCCTCAATTACAAATTTGCAATCAAGGCTGCTGTGTTTGGAAGGGGCTGGTAAATAATTAATGAGCAGGAGCGGCACAAGGATGAGCATTTCCTTTAAAACCTGATTTTTAGGAGTTGCTCGTGCTTTTTAAAGGAGGGGGGAGAAAAAGGGGCAGATTTTATGATGCAGCTGGAATTTCAAAGGGGAAACAGTGGTTTTATCCTGTAGTTAAATGCATGTGGAGTGTTCCAGCAGCTCCCTTTGCCGTTATCCCTGAGCCAGCAGCTGAGCTGGGATTGGTAATTGCGTGGGGAACCTTCATTTGTCAATAAGATCTTGACTGGATGTCACATCCACTTAATGGCATTTAAAGGGGAAGGAAATCACTGTCTCACACCCCTGAGAAAGGTCAGAGCATCAATTTATCTCTCTTTGTCTGAAACCAGTTGAAGGTACAACACAAGTTGGTCACTTACAGGATTTTTGTTTTTTTGCTCTGGTTCTGACTCAAACTGGTTTTAAATCTCATGCCAGGAAGAAGGATGAGCTGCAGTGGCTCAGTTTTGTCATGGAGCTCTGTGAACCTCCTGTTCATGCAGTGCTGAGCTGGTTCTGCAATTCCCCACATCAGCCCCTGCATTTCCAAGGCTCAGTTCAGCTCTCACTGCAATTCCCTCTCAGCTTAAATGAAGAAAATGAGTCTTTCATAGCTCTTCTTAAGTTTGTCAATTCTATCTCAATATTTTGAGTCCTGGTGGTGCAGTCATCACTCGGGTGTTTAAAACCAAACCCACACCATCCTAAGCATGTTTGCCTTGTCTCTCACAAATATGTTGCTATGGGAACTTGATGTTTCTCTGGTTGTTGCACCAGATGCACCAGCTATCTGTCTCTAGGCTGGCTTCCCCCTCCCCCCCCCATAAATTAATTGCATTTAAATTAAACATATTAAGTTATTTCTTGTCAATTAATTGGAATGTTAAACTGGGTGTTTGCGGAGTTTCTCTCTTCCCACTCGCCCCTCCAACATTAATTAACTCCTGCAGACACTGGAGTCCATCACCCAGAGCTGTGGTCTTTCCCAGCTCTCTGCAGTTACAACACTCTCTGCCTGCATGGGAAGTAATCAGTGTCCAGAATAATTGCTTTTCACAAGCCCACAGTCAGCTTCCTTGTCAGATGTTTAAGCTGTAATGAAACTGTTTCAGTTGCCAGGAAAAAATATTCAGCCGGAATGTGCTGTAATTGCAGGTGGAAAGCAGAGCTGATAATGGAGCTGGTTTTATTTAGCACATCATGTTTTCATTTGTTGGAGGCATTTCCTCCAGCTCTGGCACTGCCTGTGCTCTCCCCTCCTCGTTCCTGCTGAGGGAGGAGGAGGTTTGGGATTCTCTCAGTGCCTCTGCTTTGCATTAAGGCAGGGGAAGGTGGATGAAGAGCATCCTTGCACAAGTGATGCAGGGCTGCTCCGTGCTCTTCTTGTCCGTTCACCCGGCAGTGGGCACTTGGGAAAACACGGAAATTTAAACTGGTTATCCAAGAGTTGTTTCTAACTCCAAACTTTCCAAGACCTCAGCAGCAAATAAGTCCATGGCTTAGGGTTGCACCAGAGAGCAGTGAGACTTTCTCCTAAAATCCAGGATTCTTCCTCGCTGTGGGCTCGTGTGTCCGACACCACCCCGAAGGCAGACAAAGAGGCCAAGGTAGTGGCTGTGTGCAGCAGACCTAAACATTTCACACCCAGCTCTGGGATTGGTGGTCATCAGCTGCAGAGAAACTGGCTGATAAATTAGTAGCCCACGGGGAAATCTTATTTACAAGGAAGGCAACAGAAACATTAATGTATCTTTATTAGCCTTATTTAGACCATCTGCTGTCTACATGGTGGGAAGCTGCACAGTCCCCGCAGTCAAACAGCATCAGGAATGTGCTGAGTTCCCAACCCTCCTCATTTAAATCCTTCCTCGGACCTCCTCAGCTCCTGGAACTTTTTGCTGCAGTGAAGAGTCGGCTGATCATCGACGAGTGAGGGAGCATGGAATTGTCTCTGTCTCCATTCAGATGCATTTGCTTTCTCATTGCTTGTCTTTGATTTGTGGTTTGATAGGTTTTTGGGGTTGAGTTGCCATCAGAATCACCACAACCCAAAATTTAATAGCGAATTTTATGCTTTTCAAGCCATTCATTAGGAAGATGAGTCACATTTTTGGATCAGCTACAGTTACTTGTTTTTTAATGCATGAGCACATTTTCCTGCATATGTTTAGATAATTCAAGTGTAGCCCAAGGAGAAGGAATTAAAAAGTTGATTACCATAATTTTGAATTTTATTTCCTATCTGCCTTTTCCTATTCCAAGTGTGTTTCACTTTGCAGATTGTTTTGCTTGGATCAGCCCAGCTCAGTCCTTGCAATTTTTCACGGAGTGCAGTGAACCCAAAGTACCTGCTGCTCTGAGTGGCCACAGTTTCGTGGCCAAACTTCTCTTCACACCTTTGGAGCACTGTTTATTTGCTTTTTTAAAGGAGTGAAAGTGCATGCACCAGTGTAATTCCTTGCTGTCCTGTTGAGGCTGGATTTTTAACTGCAACATAAGCCTAAACAAGCAGCCTGTTAATTCCCAACTAACCTTCTTGCTGGCTGATTGCAGCTGGGGAACGACAGCTTTCCCATTCTCTTGAAAGGAATGAATGAGGAATGTGTGGAGGAATGCTGGGGGCTTTATTAATGCCAAACACAGAGAAGCTCCTGCTTAGATTGTACTTCTTTGATTACTCAACTGAGTTATTGGATACATGAAGAACACCCATTTAAATGTAAATCCATTCTCCTTCTGTAATAGATAAATGGGCTTTGCCTTGAATTTGTAAGCAGAATATATCACTTTGATATAGTAACTGGAGCTGAATAAAGCTAGTCAGTAGACCAAGGGAAGGATGTGGATGGCTTTAAAGCAAATGGAACAGAGGAGACCATCAGTTAGTTAATTAACTTCAATTTCTATATTAATGAACTTCCTCTGGTGCTTGTTTAGGCATCCAGAGGCTTGCAAATGTTTTTTCCCCAACAACAGGCTTTTGTTGGCATGTCATAAATTATAAATGGGGGGTACCTGTCTCTTATATCCCAGATATAATTTGGGTGTATGCTCTGTGGCAGCATCGATGTGCAGGTGGTCCAGAACGGCAGGGCAGGATGCAGGTGTGCTGTCAGCCTTGGGGCAGAATGAGTTCAAAACCCCCCAAAAAGGGAAAAAACCCTTCCCTGGACCTGCTTCAGCCCCTCCATGTCCTTCCTGAGCTGAGGGACCCAGAGGTGGACACAGCACTCCAGGGGTGTCTTCATCAGCGCTGAGTGCAGGGCAAGAATCACTTCCCTGCTCCTGCTGCCACACTCTTCCTGAGCCAGGCCAGGATCTCTTGGCCCCCTGGGCACACTCTGGCTCCTCTTCAGCTCCTGGCACTCCACACTCCCAGCTCCCTTCCAGCCTGGCTCTCTCCAGCCACTCTGGCCCAGCCCCTGGGGCTGCTGGTGGTTGTTGTGGCCAAAGGGCAGGACCCGGCACTTGTTTTCCTCTTGCTGACCCTCCATCTCTCATAACCCCGTGTGCTGGTGAGCAAATCCCTGCTTCTCTCTCACATCCATTTGGCAGCTCCTGCATCCTTGGCTTTTCCTTGTAATAAAAATACTCTGAAAGAGGAAACATCTTCTCTGTTTTACACAGCAAAAGAGAGCCACGTTCTCAAAAACAAATGGCAGAGTTTCACCTTGGTCATCTGTAAGTTTTCTGTGTTCTTTATCCTGGTTTTGTAGTTGTAAGTGGAGCTACCCTTGTTATCCACCTATTAATGGGTGCTATTAATTGGATACTTAATTCTTCCTAACATCACAGCAATCTGTGAAATGAAACAGATTTAAATTCTAATAGTAATAGCTGAACAAATACATCTGCCAGCCATAGAGCATCTCAACTATTGCTCACTGTAACTGTAATTAAACTGCAATTAAAGCCAGTTAAAGCCATCAGACATCTGGGTGGTAAGAGATTAAGTCCATCCTGCTGCTTTCATTACCTCTGTGAGAGCTGGGGGGGTTAATGGAACAATCCTCCCATCATGGGAGTGTATTCTCAGTAATCATGGTGACCAGATTTGCAGTGAAGGCTGCACTAAAAGTGCACTGGAAATAAAAATATTCAGTGTCAGAGATCAATCTCTTGCTGTTGGCTCAGGTGGAGGGAGTAGTGTCTGGCTGTGCTCTGAGTGAGGAGCTGTGGATGGATTTGAATTAAAAGTTTTAGAACCATCAAATGATAGAATGGGTTGGGTTGGAAAGAAACTTGAAGCTCATCCAGTTCCAACCCCCTGCCATGGGCAGGGACACCTTCCACTAGCCCAGGTTGCTCCAAGCCCCATCCAACCTGGCCTTGCCAAGGAACTTTTTGCCATAATACTTTAAAATACTTATTGTAGTTGTTTGTTTTGTTTTGTTTTGTTTTGTTTTTAATATTTCTTTTCCACACTACCCCGGGACCTGGTTACGAAAACCACGGGCTGGGAGCTAAAGGAGCAGAGCCTTGCTTGGAAAGAAATGATAAAGGAGGGTGCCAGTCTTACATATCCCAGAAATACCCTTGCAAAACCTCACAGTTGGTTTTGGAAAGTGCCCGGTGCTGCTTTTATTGCTTATAAATGCCAAGGAAGAAATTAAATTGCTTTTCACAGTGTATCCCTCCAACCTGGGGAAGTTTCTGTTGAAGTCTCTGGAGGAGAGAGCTTTGCTTAATCCTCTTAAAATTGGTGTGAGTGCTCCAGGTTTTTGTGTTGTTCGAGTCCTGGTTGTCTTTGGGTCTTCTCTTGCTGCTCTGTGGGTGGGGGATTTTTTGGGGCCAGTTTATTGCATTATTCTTTATTGCTGTGGTGTTGGTTATAAACTGCCTCTGGTTGGGGTTTGCTCTTTTTAAGCTCATTTTTGAGTTGGGATACTAAAGACTTGATCCTGACTCTGTGAATGTCCTGCCCTTGGACCTCTGTCCTTACATTTCTGATGACTTATCTGATAGAATAAATTAAAAATTTAGAGTGTGGAGATACAGTGGAGAAAGAGAGGGATGGAGGAAGCGATTTTCTTTGCTGAGGCTGTTTTGTGAACAAAACCTTTGGGCAAAAACTGTGTGTGGCAGAAAGAAAATGGGACAGTTGACTTGATGAGGATTTATGTCTGTTGGGTTTCTCTGACTTTAAATACTGCCCAGCACAGAATCTCAGTTATTAAACCTCGATGACTGATGTACCTACACAGACCAGGGAGTGACCCTGAACCTTTGCTAAGCATTGGAAAACCTGAGGTTCATTTATTTAGATTTTCTTTCTCTGTCTTTGAAACTAGAATGGAAAAAAAGGGGGAATTTAGGGCTCACCTGAGAAAGTCAGAGAAGAGCAGGAGCCCTCAGAGCTGATGGAGTTGTTGTGAACACAACATTTCCACAAGGAAGACTTAACTTTTGGGCTACATTTTCTGGAAGAAATGTAGGCAGAAATACCTGCTAGAATTAGTTTTGGATGTTTATCTGACCAGTCCACACCTTGGGTTTCAGTAATCACCGCTCAATATTTGATCTTAAATTGATTATGTGTAAACTAAATGTTTTCTGAACATGATCTGTAGCTGTAAGAGGTCTTTTGAGCACTCAAGGCACGCCACTAATGAGCTGGGCATTGCCTGCATCATTGCTGGCTTTTTCCAAGGACAAAAAGACTTTGAATAGTGATGGACTTGCTTCCTCAGCTTTTGTAAGCTCTCAGATTTGCCCAAAGTTTTGGCTTTTAAGGACATAAGAGAGAATAAAGCCTCTACAGCCACATGTTTTGGCCTTGAGCCAGCACATAAAACCTGACTTGATTTGGGATGCCATGCTCCAGGTTTGCAGTATCTCAGGGCATTTACTTCTATTAATTATTAATTATTTTCTCCCTGATATCTCAGGTTTCAGACACCCTTCCCTCCCCTTTTTTGGGGGGGGGGGAGGGGGGGGGAGGGCACTTCGAAATTTGCAGCATCCAAAGGGACACAAAACAATGAAAGAAACAAGTTAATTTATCCCTTGTTTCCAATTAATTTTGCAGGGGAAGTATCGTGTGCATTGACTTGTCTCTGTGCTCGGAGCAGAATTCTGTTGGGTCAATGACTGAGTTAAGGAGCACCAGGACACTCTCCAAGGCTAATAATAGTCTGCAAGTAGGAGCAGCCTCAGAGCCTTCCTCAAGGATCAGTGTCCCAGGTCAGAAGCTGTTTGTGGCCACAAACTGTGGCCTTACAGGTCTGTCACCTCTCCATGCTCTTCCCCAAACACAGGGATCTTACTCAAACTGATAGTAACTTCTAATTTTTAATGGTCTAATTAAACTGACCACTGCCAATCTCAGAGGTCAAGTGTGTGTGTTTGGTTTGTATCAGTTAATCCCTTTTTTTAGGACTCAGAAAATGTTGTCTTTGTTGTTCAATTCCCTTTAGTGCCTTGTGTATTTAAACTTCTGCTCAATACTAGAAATACCATCTTGCTTCCCAGAATTTTCCAAGGGATAGAAAGCTTATTCAAGTTTTAAACAGCTACAGTAATAGGCAAACATGTCATTAAGATCCTAATCAAACACATACAATCATTTTATTGTGCGAGCTTGGAGTTTTAATAGAATTAAACCCACAATTGAATCCAAGTCCAAGGTAACATAACCCCCCTCTGTGGCTCTGCTGATTGGAATTTGAAATTCCACACAAGAATAAATGAATATAAGTCTCTTTTGTAAAAGCACCATGGTGCCAAAATGCGTGATCTGTAATGACATGCTCATCAGATTTGGGTGTATAATTTGTACCCTTAATTTATTGGGCGATGAGACTCTTAATATGTGCTCCATGTGTCTCCAAAGGTTTCATTTGGCTGCCAGCCTGAAAAATATCAATATTGTAAGGATTAAGCAACCAAACAAACAACAAAAAAAATCAAATAGTCTAACAGAGAGACTGAATCAATACAAAAGAAATGTTTGGGTTGTGGAGAGTCATTGGACAAGGCAGAGAAATACAGCTCTGGGGAAATCGATGTGCTGAAGGACAGGCATTTAGAAACACCTCCCTCAGCTCAGCCACGGCTCTGGGAGGCTCAGACATGAGTGGGA
>JAWWES010000055.1:3002419-3053806 GCA_035583135.1 Lophotriccus pileatus
ATGTGCTGAAGGACAGGCATTTAGAAACACCTCCCTCAGCTCAGCCACGGCTCTGGGAGGCTCAGACATGAGTGGGAGGGCCTGTGGTGGTGGGACAAGCATTTCTTTGATCTAGACAGTGTTTGTAATTTCAAATCTATGGTTTTTAACTGAAAATCCACATGGCTGAAGAAGATTAAAGTTTCCTCAAGGAGGACACTGCTCACACACACAGTGTTTCTGTCTGATTTAACAGTTTTTAAGGATCTTGTAACCTGAAGTGACATGTTGCCTGTCAGGCACGAGGCAAATCAAAAGTTGAAGCTTTCTTTCGCTTTTCAGTGGGTCTGTTGTGGATTTTTGTAATTAGCTGATGATCTCTGTGACTGTGAAGCTCTTGCAGATCTTCTGCTGACACTGAGCTCCCTGGGGCTGCTGCAAAGCTGCATTTTGGGGTTTTTTCCTATGGACTTAGAGCTGGTCCCATCAGGGAAATCCCTGAGACTTGAAATTAGGTGAAGAAAAAGGCATAATTATTTCCTGTGATACATTCTTGTGCATTGCACAGGGAGGGTCTTAAGAGATGCAACCCTGTCCGCTTCATTCTTTTACATCTTTTACCTCCTTTGCCTTTCAGAGATCCATCTTACCATGAAAATTTATGGTGGGTGAAAAATTTCCCATCTCCCAACTAAAGCAAGGAGCTGGAAAGGAGCAGCCAATTAAGATGCAGGATGCTGTGCCCTAAGTGACAGCCCATAAATCACAGCCCATGGAATATTGCATTTTAAGGCACTGCTGAACCCTCGTGCTGGTGTCTCCACAGCCCCAGCATTGCTCAGGGATGAAGTCACTCCTTGAGGGAAGTCTGGGAGGTCACACTGATGCTATAAAAAGGTGCCAGGCCTTTGGTATGTTGTTTGGAAAAGTAAAAGAAACAAAGTTCCAGGCCTCTGCTTGCTCTCACCGTTAGAGGAGGTGTTGAGGAGCTTACAGTGGGTTCCTTTCTCGCTGCTTTTTAATAGGTGTGATTTACTGGGGGAGCGAAGGGCGCTGCTGGCAGGAGGGTTTGTGAGAGGCATTAACAGAAAGCACGGCTTGGGGTGAAGCTCAGAGCAAGCTCACTGAGTCTGGCAAGGAAAACATCTGCAAAACAATGTACCTGGGAACTAAAAAACCCCTCTAGTCACAGGGAAACACCTTTCTGAGTGGAAATGGGTGTTAGAGACACTCACAGGGCCAGATTCACAAGTTTCACAAAAAAATAATACAAGAATGTGCAGAGTAGCAGCAAAAAAGTTCTCTAAATTTCATTTTATTCCTCTTTACTTTGATTTTTAACACACACACCATGAGATCAGGATACAGGGGAGGGGGCAGTCCATGCTGATTCCTTGGAATTCTGAGGTGTTTCACAGAGGAGTTTCAGCTGAACCCTTCCTGAATATGAGAGATGATCCCCATAGGAGCTGTTGGGCAATTCTAGCTGGGGGGACCTGCCCCTGCGTTTTTCTGTGACTCCATCCCTAAATTATTATGAAGCATCTCAGAGAAGATGCTCATGTCTGTGAATTCCTGCTCTCCCCCATTCCCTCTGAGCTCTGGTGTCATCTGCATGCCTGGATTATTCTCCAGGATGTGACAGCTTTGTTTCACTTGTTTCTGAGGGGTCAAGTGCTTACAAGGTGATAAATCAAAGAGAAGGGGAAAAAAAAACCCCACCCAACCACCAAACCCCAACAATGTAGAAAGAAGTGACATTTCTGTGAGTGCCAGCACTTTTTTCCTTCCACTAAATGAATTCCTTGTGAGTGGCAGGGAGATGGAGGGGACTGTTCCCAATCCAGAGGCTGGAGCATCCTCTGCAGAAAAGGAACCTGGCAGGCTCTGACCTCGGGAGCAACTTCAATCTACCACAGGCTCAGCCATAAATATCTCCACAGGCACCAAAGTGCTGCAGAAATCGTTTAAAGGAGAAACACGTGCCTTTGAGCTCCTTTCCTCTGTGCTGGGGACAGCTTATGTACTTAAACGTGGGATGATTTACTCCTGTTGACTCCAGAGGGATGCTGAAGGTTAGGGAAGTGATCCCCAGACACCAGGGATTGGGTTTGTGGTTCAGGAGAACAGGGCTGGGGGCAGTGGGCAAGCACTAATTTACTATTCCTCTGGATATATTAATGACCTCTAAATGTTAGACAGGGGGTGATATATTTGGTAGTGAATCAGGTTTGTCTTAATACCTGTCCAGAGTCTCAAATTCACCTGCAGTTGGGGACCAATTAATAAACCCCTTCACACCACCCTTTTCCCTGGCTGAATTTTAGTAGAAATCTTGCCCTCATGTTTGGAAAGCAGCAGCACATTCTACCCTGCTGCTGCTGAAGGTTTGGTGGTGAGCCTGAACAGCTCTTCTCCATTTCTTTCCAGATGCAGAATTATATCCTGCCTTCCAGTGTCCCCCCCTCCAGAACTGATGCTCAGCTCCACCTGTGCTCATTTATTGTTTTGGTTTTGACACTTAATGATCAAAGCATAAAGTTGTAAGGGAGGACATCCCCTCTGAAAGATCCCTGCGTGAACAACCCCTGCGTGCTGTGCCTCGCTCCTTGTCACCCACAGCAAACTTGGCAGATGAAGAGGTCAGTCCTTGGCCTACTCAGGTGTTAATTCAGAGCTGAATTTCTTTCTTATTTTTTTTTGTTTTCCCCTTCCAGGCTGGTAGTCCTTTGCATAACATGAAAATACCTGCAATTCTCTATAATTTATTATGGCTAAAATTGGGCTGATGACAAGGCAATTTTATGCCATTTGAGCTTGTTTGGCCTCGAAAGGTGTAGGAGTGAGTTTGAGCTGTATTTACCTGAAATCATAATATAATATCCCATACCTTGCAACCCTGCTAAGCATCCTGGAAAATCATGACCCACTATTTGAGAAGTAACCTCTGGGTTTACACCAGCTTAACCAGGAGGAGAATATTTCACCTATTGTGTTTTCCCATTTCAATACCACTTGGAAGTCTCGTAATTAATTAAAGCCATATCAGAATCTATGTATCTACTCTGAAAATACCAGAAATTGATTATACTGAGTATAAAGGAAGCTGATTTTGGATAAGCCTATTGTAGTGTTTTTTATGAATTCATAACTCCTCCTGCCTTTCTTTTTTAACTCATTTGAGGCAACTTCAGAAGATGAAGTTGGAAGCAGAAGGGAGCCACGTTCTCAGATTTCCAGCCAAAAAGGTGCCCTTCTTTTTCATCTCGTGTTTATTATTTTACCCCATCAAATAAAAAAAAAAATCAAATACTTCTGTTAGAGTAGAAGCAAAGTGTAGGAGGGACCAAAGGAAAAAGGCTGGAGGCTTCCTCAAGAAAGGAGAAATCTTATTGTTTGCTCCTTATCAACACAAAGCAACAGCCCCATTAAAAGCAGCTGGTTAAAGGAGTAATTAATTCCTCTGTCTGAAACTGTGTCATCTCTCCATGTGATTAGGGAAGGGTGGGATGAAAGGGTTTGTGTCTCGAGCTGCTGCTCTGTTTTATTTCGTGAGGTTATTGTGACAACAGCATCCTCCTCCCTCGCTTGCTCGGGGCCCTCCCAGACCTTGCTGTCCCTCAGGGAGAGCCAGACGTGGGGTTTGGGACATCTGGGGTGTGTGTGGAGCCAGCAGCAGCCCCTCACCCCCGGGCAGAGGTCAATTCCAAGGGTCTGAACTGAGGTGTGTGGACAGGATTATGCTTTTCCTCTTCGTTTCCCTTCCCAAGTGAAGAAGGATTACCTCGTCCTGGGAACTGAGCAGGGAGGGTGTGGATGCTTTGGTAGGTTCCCTTTGCTGAAAAATGGCCAAAATTAAGCTTTGCCAACAGACAGGGAGATTCCAGTGCAGGAGCAGAGCAGTGGCTCCTTCTGTGTCCAAACCCATATGTGCATTAAGGGGACCAGTAGTATGGGCTACACTGCAGGTTTTATAAAGGGTTTTGTCTTTTTTTTTTATTAATACCCTCATTTGAATGTTCTCCCCTTTTTCCTATGGCAATTCAAACTGTAGAAATAACTGGCACAGGCAGCATCTTCTTACCTTTTGTTTCCCGTGTGCTGGGGACCCTAAAGATGCACAGGACAGGGAATACCCCCCTGGAGCTCACCCGCCAAGTGGGTTTTTTTACTGTAATTGGTATTATTGTTGCAAATGCCCCTGTTCCAGCCTGCCTGCACCTTTCTCCCCAAGGTGCAAAGAGCTGTGGGTGGTTCCTGCCCCGTTCCCCACGTCCTGCTGTGCCCCAACTGCACTGCCCATTTCATGCTAAGCACACCTTGCAAGAGGAGGATGGCTAATCTTTGCTTTTCCTGGTTTTCCTCCCGCCACTGGGAGCGGTCAGGGGAGAGCTGGGAACTCTTCAACTGCATTCTGAATAGCTTCCCCTCTGCCCTTTGTGTTCATTTGCACTAATCAGTCTCTTCCCCGTTATCGCCGGGTGAGTCACTCACGGCTTCCCCCCCTCCACTCGTGGAGCTTGCACAGTGTGGTCGATTATGACCCAGTTTGGGTAATTTGTCCCTGTAATGATTCATTTATCGTCATCCAGCACCCACTTCAGCAAAACGCTTCAAATGTGCTTTCAAGCGCCGTACTTACGGAGAATTAAAATAAGCACTGGCCTTGAGTGGTCTGGAGGTGGAGAAGTTGTGGGTGATCAGATTCTCCCTCGCTCAGAGCGCTGACAAACGTTCCCACCTCGCAGCATTTCGCGGAAAAGTAACAATGGGAGAGAAATAATTTTGATAAGCGGAATCAAATAAGAGCAGCGTGTCGTTCCTGGTTGGGTTTGGCGCTGTGCTAACATCCATCTTCCCCAAACTGCTGCGCTGAAACAAGGCTTTCCTGCTGGAATCTGCCTGGAAATTATGAAACCGTCCAAAGCAGTACAAAGAGATTCATTTCAATTCCGAGGTCACTGATTTGCAGGAGAACAGCAGAGGAAATCAAGGTATTTGGTGGATGCCTTCGAAGCACATTTATGGAATCGATTCTTTCGTAACCAAATGCAGAAGAAATGTTAAGTAGAATTGCTCCAATTTGAACACTGCTCCACGTGGCCAACAGCTCTGCAACCAGTACAGCTGGTTTTATTTATATATATATATAAACACATACAAATATGTAGATATAAAAGCCTTTACCAGCTGAGTTGTGACAGTGAAAAATTCTACCTGGCTCCAAGCAATGTTCTTACATCATCACTAAAACTCTCCTCTACGTTTTGATTTCAAACGCACTGAAAATTAAATCCCGACTAAGTAGGTTGGGGAAAGTTTTAACGTGTTGACTCTGAGTGCCACTAAATACTTAATTTGCATTTGGTGAGAAAAATCTGCCCATTAAAGCAGCAGCAGAGCATGAGCAGCGGTACCGTGTGGAGTTCCAGGACAGGACTTTTACACCTTATTAGCACTGCAGTAAGGGAAAAACACTTTAAATGGCATTAAGGGTGGTGGTGGGGAAACAAGTCATTAAAAACATATCTGTCAGCTTCCAGAGATGCTAATGAAGAGGAACATAATGATATTAACAGCTTGAGATCGTCTTCTTTTCCAGGGAAAACTTAAACCTCATGCACTTCTTTCATCTTGGTGGGGAAATACTGAGGAAGCCTCTTCCCAGGACAGGGAGTGATGTGGGGGTTTAAGATGTGGCCAAATATATTTACTTATATTTAAATCATAATGATTTATTTTTAACACATAAATAAAAGCCATCAGAAAGAGCAACACGAGGAGGCTACGGAAAAAAGCCGAAAGATTGAGGTCTTACACCTAAATGTGGAGATCTTATGCCCTAAATGTTATTTTTTGGTGGTGCTGCCAAGTGCTGTGCGTGTCACATGAAGAGGAAAACACATGAGAAGGTGTGTGATACTCTCACAGCAACCATTTCCAAGGCAGAGGAGCAATCCTGGCGGGGAGGGAGGAAGGTTGTTTTTGCTTTTCATTAGCCTAATCTCGACAGAGTTTAATAACAAAAACATGATAAACCCCGTGTTCTTTTCATTACAGAAGCAGCCTCTATCTCTTCTTTTCTTGTTCTTCCCGTGCTATCTGCTGGCTTTATTAAAGAGTTTATCATTTGGACTCCTCATGCAAATCACAAAGGGATTGGGAGGATTTGATTTGAGCTGAAAAAAATGTATTTAGGTGAATCCAGTGGAATCGAGCACCGTAATTGGCACCTAAATCTGCTTTAGGCAGATGGTGCCGTAGATTGTGCCAGCAAATTACTTCTTGACCACGGCTACTTCTCTGCTGTGTGCTATTTTGCAGATTTAAATCTAGCCTTTTTTCTTGTCAGAATACCAGGTGGAACTATTTTGAGATGTAATTTTAAACTGCTTAATTCTAAAGGTTTTAGTATGGACAAATGAATTGAAATCACAACAGATAGAATTTTATAAGGAGTCTTTGCCTCGGTGTTAAAGCAATATCCAAAAAAATTGTTACTCAGGCTGAGAACTACAACTGAGACAGTTTTCCCACTTGTACTGGAGGAAGAGCTGGGGTTGAGTGCTAAAAATTTATGGAAACAGACAACCCCAAATGAGCTGAGCTTTTAAAGGGAAGGAACTTTCCAGTGCACTCATAGAACCTACAAATGTACTTATCTTGCCTTTTCCTCACATTAACTTCGTAACCTCTGATGATAACTTAGTGATCATCAGCAAAAGGGCCCTTTTAATGAGAAATATGAAGAATATGTGTATTCTGAGCAGACTGTGGAAATGTGATGTTTCAAACACTGCACAGAGATAACCCGTGTGGGACTGTTTTCCCTGTGCGAGCACAGCACTGCCAGCTCCACACATTCCAATGCTGGGGTGATTCAAACAGCGTCTCCCACTTCCCTGAGAGTGTCTTAAAATTGTCTTTGCAATGTGGTTAAAATACACACTTTGATTCTCACAGTGGTGTTTTCAGTCTGAGCTCAGCTGCAGTTAAGACTCAGCTTTCCAAAACCAAAGCGGAGCTGTTCAAGCTGTTGCACCGTGGGCTCTGAGAAAATAAAGAACTGCTTAGGGGTGAAATAAAGTCACAGTTGCTGTCAGCTACAGTCAGAACAGAAATATTGCAAATGGTGGTTAAAAGGGAAGAGGAGGAGCCTCCTGGTCACCTCGTTTGGGCTCGCTGTTGTTCGTCTGCTCTATCACCAGTAAATCAGGAGTAGCGCCAATGAAACAAGTCGACTGAGCCCCACAAATATGAAGCACTTTGCAAGGGGAAATCAAACTGCAGTGCTGTGTGAATCACTGCTTGCCCTGGGATTCTCTCTCTCTCTGTTGTTTTTTTTTCTCTGTGTGTGTTTTATGAGCTGTTTTTCTGTTGCCCTCTTGGTCAAACTGATCCTCTTGCAGAATTGCAGGAGCTGTTGCTCCAGCTGAGGCTGTTGAAGAGACCCGCCAAGGCAGCTCTTCATAACCTAATGATGAGGCAGCTGCAGGTCCAGCACCCCTGGGATATCCAGAGAAACCTCCCCAAAATGCAGTCCTTTATAGCCTTTGCTTTTCACTGCCTACCTTTGATTTCCCCCTTTATCAGGCTGAACAAAACACACGTTTTAACTCCAGCTGTCAATAAGCTCTGAAGGTTTTCGTAGCTCGGGATTTACTGGGGGGAGGAATTTGGAGTTAATGGCCCTGCATTCGATGCTGTTGCTAAGAAACCCTGGCTTGGCTCTGTGATGTCCCTTTGCAGTTTGGCGAGTTCCTCCCCGATGGAAACGCTCCTGTTTCAGCCTCTTGGCTTGTCCAGAGCAGGGTGTGCTCCTCTCACAGCTTGCCTGGCTCAGCCCTCGACAGAATGAAGTGGGAAGCCAATTTTCCCTTATTTTCTACCCACCTTAGCCCTTGGTTTCTGAAGTCATGAACCTCTTTTGCACTTGCCTGCAGGCAGTTATGTATTTACTGTCTGAGACTCACCGTTGCTGTGGTGTTTTGTGGCAGATTTCTGGACTGATATTGTATGCCTTGTAGCTTGAAGGGAGGTTCTGTCACCTGGCAAGAGACAGAGGGACCATTTAAAAGCATAACCCATCTGTTTTACACGGGTAACATGCAGTTTTCTCGTTGCCATGGCAAACCTGGAATGAGGAGCAGAGAGCAATGTTCAGGTGAGGGAATAATGCCGTGGCAGGTTTGGGGTCATTTTCTTTTTAATGGGCTGCAGAAATCCATGGGGATGAAACCAGGATGTTTCCTGGAGCCACCACCATCTATTGGTCCGTGATTTGTCTGGGAGAGCCAAGGAACCCTGCACTGAGGCCTTTATGGGCTTGATGAGGCCTCATTTATCCAGTGCCTGTTCTAGGTTTGACATTGGGCAGGCCACTTAGTTACCCCAAGTCTCCATTATTTCTGATATGTGGGTGGAAGGAAAATGCTGGAAGCTGGAGATGAAGATGAGGTTTCTAAAGACTGCCTTTCTGCTAAGAAAGACCTTTGTAAGTAGAAAGGTCTTTCTACTTAGAAACCTTTCTACTTAGAAAGGTCTTTCCTACACTCATGTTTCCCATGGGTGTCTGGAGCCCAGAGCTTCACCCAGCCACTGCTGACTCAACCCCTGTCGGGTTGGCCTTCTCTGAGCCTGAAATCATTGTGAGACACTGAGAAAAATCCTCCTCAGAGAGGAAACACCTCATTCTGATATGTTGGCATCGATAAGGATCGAGGCCACCAAAGACCCTGAAGTTACTCTGGTGAGAGCAGAGGTGGCCTCTCTGCAGCTAGAGTTATTCAGGGGGTTGTTTCTTATTTATACACCACAATATTTCGCATTGGTATTGAAATTGAGCAGGTTTGGTGCTGATCTCACCCTGACTTTAAGAGAAACAGAGTGAATAAACCTCTTGCACTGTGTGGTCTCAGCTCACCCCCTGCAGCTTCTGAGAACACCCCCAATCTGACACCAAAATGAGTTGATGGAGCTGTATCACTTTCCTCTCTTCTGTCTTTGGCCATAATTAACAGGGACACTTTCTGTCAATCAAGTGTCAAAATGAAATGCTTTCCCTTCATCCATCAAAGTGATTGCACTGAAGAGAATGGTTGTTCCCTTGGGCAGGGAGCAGGAGCAGAGCCACAGGCCGTGTTATTAACGGGCAGAATTAACTTTTAATGTTAATGTTGTTGTTTACACTTGTTCAGGAGCCTCGGGAAGATGAAAGGCTCTCAGAAACTCTCAGTCGTTCTCACTGTCACCAAGGGAAAGGCAGCAGGAGCTAAAGCTGCTCAGCATCTGAGGAGTGAGGTCGGAGGATGTGTTGACCAACCTCGGGGGGTTGTCAGCATAGTCAGGGCAGGGTGATGTGACATCAGGTCAGTGTGTCTCATTTTGAGGCTTCTCCCACCTGTCAAGGGCTGGACACTCAGCATTGCTGTCTTCCTTGACCTGCACCTTCAGGACTATTCAGGCTCCATCCTCAAAACCAACTTAGATGCCAAAATGCCTCAGCTGTATCAGGAGCTGTGGGCGTGTTTGGAAACAAAATGGGTCTCTGAGTCACTTCAGGGGGGTTTGAACATTTTAATCAAAACCTCTTCTATTTGCCAAGTATTCCATGTCTTGGAGAAGAGGAAGACATTTTAGGATCTCCTGCTCTGTTGCTGTTGTGCTCTCACCTGCCCTGCTGGGGCACTGCAGTGGTCTCATGGCTGCAGGCTGAGCTCCCTGCTTGGCCTTGGCTCAGGATCATGCATGTTGGAAAAATCCCAGTCCTTCCAAGTGCTCCCTGCAAAATGCTGCTTCCCCAGTCCCACACTGGTGACAGTTACTCTTCTTGTCCTTTATTAAAGTTTAATTTCACTGCTTTGCCAAACAATCCTTTCTGCAAAGGCTGCAGATGAAAGTGAGGAAAGGAGGTTAATGCAATATATGATATCCCTGTCTGCAGGGATATTTGGGTTTTTCATTCCTTTCAAATTGCTGAAATAAATGCCACCAGCAACGTTTACAAATGCAGAGTGAGTAATTTAAACAGCAAATTGTTTGGTCATGAAGTCAAGGTTCAAAGCTAAATCACAAATCCTAGGAAAGTCAAATCAAAGAAGACATTGTCTTCTGCAGGCAGAGAGATTTAGAAACAAATTATTTTCCCCTCTGGTCACCAAGAAAAATGCAGTTAAGTGTCACATGAGACTTCAGTACATGAAAAAGACTGAGGAGGTTCTGCCTCCCCACTGCACATCCCATTGGATGCAAGTGCTGAAAGCACCTTAACAGGAGCATCTGGAAAACCTAATAAATAAAAAATAAAGATTCCTACTCAGACAAACATTTGAATACTCTGTAATTAGGATTGAATGCTCTTCTTGTTCTTTTTTTTTTTTTTTTCCTGTAAATGTCATAATTTTGACAAGTGACTGTGCTCAGGTAGAACGAAAACAACACAACAGAAAAGAAATGGGAAGTGCCCACAGAGTTCTGTTCAAATGCCATCCTGAAAAACAGAGGAGGATGTGCTTAAACATCATCAGGACTTGCCTGTTTTCTAAATGGAACCTTCCAATTGACTTCCCTTTAAAAACTTGTGGGTTTTTTTCCAGTGAAATAAAAGGAACCCCAGAGGAGTTTGACATTTTTCCTGTGTGGGCACTTTCCCAGGTGCCACATCCACGTGTTTTATGGGTATTTCCAGGGGTGATGATTCCACTGCTTCCTTGGGCAGCCTGTTCCAATGCCTGACCACCCTCTGTGAGAAGAAATTTTTCCTATTATCTAATCTAAACCTCCCCTGGCACAACTTCTAAACCTGCTGCTTGGATTACTTGTTCTTACTTATAGGGAATGTTAAGTCTGAAACTGTAGATAGAGTTGATCACAAGATAATATTCTTTACAAAAAATAACCTTCTGTTTCATTTTATAGATTTAGTTTACAGAAATAGCAAGTTTAAATACTGGTCTGAAAAATCTGCTTCATTTTAGGAGGAGTTTATTCAGTTCTGTGCCAGTAAAAATAAATGACACACTGAAGAAGTGTCTTGAATGTTTGAAAGGGTTTGCTCCAAAGATATAATCATGGCAGAGTTATTAAATGCTGAATATAGTCTGATTTTAACTTTATTTTCTAGATGGTTATTTTTTATTCCCCATAAATAGGGTTGGGGATATTGGTACAACTCAAAATTGGGCAGGAATGACGAAATTGCATAAATTTAAAAATAATCCAAAATATCCAGGGCATGGTACATCCATAGGTGTCATTATCCCAGGAGCTGAATAGTTTAGGTGGATAAAAAGAGCTCTGGATTTCTCAGTCTCCAAAAGGAATGAATGCTGTTTCTGCACACCAGTGGGTCCAGGCTGAGAGGGAAACGCGGGAGTACAACAATTATCGGCGAGGAGCTGAGCACGTGGGGGCTCCTGGGGCAGTGTCAGTGCTGATGGAACATCTGGGGTGGTCCTCAGCATCACCTTTATCTGCTGCAGGAACCAAATCCCCCCCTTCCCAGGCTCCCTGAGACAGCTGGGTTTGTGCAAGCCCTTGATAAAACTTGACCCTCTGACCCGCCGCCCTCAGCCGAGCTTTATCAACCTGTGTCTCCACTGTTTGAATTTCAGCTTTTTCTAATGCTCTGCCCATATGTTGGGGATTTTTTTAAGATAGGATTGCTAAGCCCAGCGTTTTGTTAGTGTCACATCTAAGGCTTTAAGCAGCAGAGCTGCTCGAGAAGGCAGCTCCCAAGGAAATTTCAATACTTGCTTCAACAATACTCTACATCCCTTCTTTTATCCGCTGGCAGCAAATAAAGGCACGTGCAGGGAAAGGCTTGCAGGTTGCCAGGTTCTCATGACTTTATTGCAAGTCTCATAATCATTGGCATTTTTCTTGTGGGACAAATCTGTTTGGTGTTTTGGGTTTGGTTTGGTTTGGTTGGTTTGGTTTTTTAAATTTCTACTATTTCTAGTTAAAAGAAGTGTCATCTTGAGGGTGAAACAAAGACCTCAAGAGCTAATGTGAGCAAACCTAGTCTGTTTGATTTTTGCATCGTGTTTTTTAAGCCTTTTGCAGGACTTCTGGTGACCCTCTCCCATTATTGCAACCCCAGCAGATTAGCAAGACAGTATTAATTGGTCTCTCAACACTCCCAACACCACATAAAGCTTTGTTCTCTTCCAGATGTTTGGTGGGAGTCAAACCAAGCCCAATTGTCTTGTAATAACTTAAGTTCATTCAAACCCCAGAAAAGCCTGTGATTTGTGAAATCCCCTTCAGGAAGGGTTTTCTTCCACCTTTGACAGCGAGGAGATGGAGCATCCTGTTTGCACCAGGAGCTGCTTGTTAAACCAGAGCAGCTCCTAATCTGTAGTTGAGCAGCAGGGAAAAGCCAAACAAGTCCCTCACCAGTGGTGGCATCTCACCTTTGAGGTTTATAATGTTTCCATGGGGTACAAAATGTGTGTTTACCGATGGGAAGCCGAAGTGTTCAGGGTTTAGGTGACCCATCCAAGATCCTGGAGGCAATTTTGGGTGAAGTAGGTACCAGTCCTCCTGTACACACCATCCAAGACCCTAAATGCAAGCACAGATGGGCATCACTCCTCTGGAGCCAGCTCTCAGCAGCTGAAGATGTCTTGGCCATGATGTCGCCGTGTTGGCACAGGGAATTCCTCTTGTTCCCTTCCTGTTTCTCTAAACAAAGCAGCTATTGTTTGTGGAGTATAATAGTTGCACAATCAGCTAAAGGAGGCAACAAAGAAATGATTCCCCAACAGAAAGGAGAGAGCAGCAGCTGCAGAGCCGGGTGTCACCGGGCCGTGTCCGCCTTTGGAAAGGGTTCCTGGTTCTTGGCAGGAGTCGGTGGGGTTTGTCCTGCAGGAGTTGGATTGGCTGCTTTGGCGCCGTGCCTGCCGCCTTTCTCCAAGTTTGACATTGTTCCTGGCCTGGCAGTTTGCAGCTCTCCAGGGAATTAAGCATCTCAAATATTTCTGTAAACAACAATAGCCCAGCCATGAAGGTTGGAGTCCGGTTTGCTGCAGGAGTCGTGGGCTCTTTGGCTCAAAGCACTGCTGGAAGTAGCAGGACTCTTTATTCTTTGCTCCAAATCCATCTCCCCATAATAACCATAAACATAACAGAGGAATTTATATTAATTTGGAGTTTTTCTTTTAGGGTTAAGTGGGTTTTTAAAGTTTTTAAATTTTATTTTGTTATTTATTAATCTAACTCATACAGCTGGGGTGAATAGTCAAGTTTTCAGGGGTGGGATCACTTCTTGACACTCAATGACATTCTTGTCACTCAGTGACATTCTTGTGGCTCCAGCGAGATGTTACCCAAAGAGAACAATGCTTTTTATTTTCCAAATGATCCCTGAGAGTACTTTAGTGAAAGTAAACATCGAGCCTTTTGATTTTTAAAGTTTTGGCCAAACCTTAGTGAACTTCATCTCTCTACTGGGCGACATTAGCTGTGATTTAGAGCTGCAGAAATTGAGACAAAGAAGGAAAGTCCTTTCCAAAGGGCTGATTTTAAAAAAAAAGTTCAGAAAAACAAAGCAAAATACAACAGCTCCTCTTTTCCTTCTCAGTTCAGGCATATCTTGGATACATAAACTGGAGTTTTTGAACAACAGGTGGTTTCTCCAAGGAGAATATGGACATCTGCCCTTGTAGATGGTTCTGAAACTCCCATCCCTTTACTGCTCAAATTTTAACCTTCAAATGGAATAGGAGTGTAGAGAGAAATTACAGAATTTATTTCTGTGTTGCTGGTTTTAAAACATACTCATGTTTTTAAGGACAATATAAAATTGACATTGTAATTGAAATGGTTTAAAAGCCAACTTCAAAAGAAGCTTCTTCACCATAAAGGAGATGTCAGTGAAAAACTCTGATTATTTCAAAGGTCTCCACTTCTTGATGGTGTTTTAATTTCCAGAGAGGTCGGATTTGTAAAGAGAAAGCAACAAGCTGCAAAAATGACCGGCTTTATTGCTGAGCGTGTTTTCCTCTGGAAAACTCTGGTGCCATTTCTTGGTCTGGTGGCTTCCTTTTGCATCTGGGAAGCTCTGAGGGCAGATCCTTGCCAGTTAGACACAAAGCATTTAGAGCCCAGAGAGGCCAGCTCGTTGGTGATTACTGTAATGGGTTCTTTGCAGTGTTTCTTGAAAGGTGATTGAGCCCCTAATGCAGACACCAGAGGTTTTTTTTCTTCACTTAATGGGGTGGTAAATTATTCCTGGGAGGGGGCTCAGTGAATGCCTCCTCTGAAACAAGTTAAAGACCACAAAGGAAAGAAAAGGCTGTGAGTCTCTTCTCAACAGTAACAGGAGAAAATATTTATGGAGCTGTTCAGATTGAGATCTTCCCAGTGTTTCTGCAGGTGAGGGGAAAGTTGTGTTGACAGCAACTGACACAAGCACGTGGATGGGGCAGACGGTTTCAAGGTGGATTTTCCAGCTGCCAAGTTGCAGGACAGCCTGGGAAAGGGAAAATCAGCTCAGCTTGCTCAGAGCTCGTGATCCTGGTGTCCGTGAGAATTGTGGGTCAGCCTCTCATCTGGTTGGAAGTGAGAGGTGTTAAACCCCTTGAGAGAGGGGAACAGGTTGGATATTAGGAAAAATTTCTTCGCTGGAAGAGTGGTTCAACATTGGAAAGGGTTCCTCGGGGAAGTTGTGGAGTCACCATCCCTAGAAGTGTTCAGAAAATGAGTAGAAGTGGTACTTTGGGACCTGGTTTAGTAGACATGGTGATATTTGGTTGAACTTGAGGATCCTGGAGGTCTTTTCCAACCTCAATGATTCTGTGAGCTTGGCTTTTACAAAGAGAGATTTTCCTGACTGCTAAGTGAATTAATTAATTTATGTGCCCAAATGCAATTAGCAAATGCTACAGTGGGAAAGGCTTCCTAATCAGAATCATCAATCAGGCAAAAATAAACTGTTGTGTGTATTGCATGTCCTCTTTTTTTTTGGACTCAGCAAGAGACCCATCAGACAACCCCAATAATAAAAATAAAACTGTGTTATATTTATAATTTAGCTCCCAATATGCTGGAGAGGGACTTTGGACATGGGCCTGGAGTAACAGGACATGGAGAATTAATTCACATTGCCAGAGAGCAGGGTTAGATGGGATATAAGGAAGGAATTCTTCCTTGTGAGGGTGGTGAGGCCCTGGCACAGGTTGCCCAGAGAAGCTGCCCCATCCCTGGAAGTGTCCAAGGCCAGGTTGGACGGGGCTTGGAGCCACCTGGGGTGGTGGAAAGTGACCCTGCCCATGGCAGGGAGTGGGACTGGATGACCTTTAAGCTCTCTTCCAATCCAAACCATTTTATGATTCCACAGCGTGGGAGATGCTGAAAGGCATTTGGGTGTTTCTGGAGCCCCACATGTTACGAAACCCCATGGCTGTCTCTGGTGGGGCAGAGCGGAGAACACAGGGAGAGCTCGTACAGGGGAGGCCTGAAGTGGCTTGGAGAAGTTTTATTTTTCCTCCCTGCAAACCCAACCCCAGTAGATGTTATTTGAGAAGCTCTTTGGTAACATGAAGCCATAATGAATTGCACCCTTTGCCCCCACACATGATTGTCTCTGCAGACACTCCGAGGTTCCCTGGCAGGCTGGAGCTCCAGACACACTCCTTTGGGATGGGTTTCCAAAGGGTCTGTGGCCACAGTGCAGCTTCTTGACTTGGCTCTCCCTGGGAGCAGATCTCCAGTGGCGAGTGCTGACTGCTCACAGAGGAGTCCCACTTAAATGTCCTCCCTAAATCTGTGCAGCAGAGTCAGGAGATGAGCCCAGGAATCCCTGTGCAGCCTCCCTTGATAAAATTACGTCGTGTCCGTCCTCTTTCATTTAGTCACTGCTGCTGGCGAGACTTAATTTTAGACTCTGCTGGCTTTTGTCAGTAGATCTCAGGATATATTATCTATGCTTTATTTTATTTTGTGCTCATCTGAGCAGTAGCTGGAGTGTATAAAATGGGGTCTCCTGAAACAACTTTATTGCTTCAGCCTCTTCCTCGAATGAGTTTTTGGCGCAAGTATAATTTTTCCCTCGTCTCCGGCAGAAAGCAATTTCCTTTCTCCCCTGCACGTCCTTCAGGCTCTGCTGACTCTGCCCTGCAAAAAACCAACTTTGTTGACCCATTCTCTCTCTCCTGGGGGTGGCAAATGGTCCTCCCCTGACCACCCCAGCACAGCACATCATCTCTGAGAGCAGCAGGCAGAGCCGCCGCCTCCCAGAGAGGTTATTTGCTCTCTTCTCGTAGGTGACGTCAAAGCACTAACAGAGGATTGTCACGGTTCCTTCACCTCTTGAAATTGTTCCTTGCAGTGAGGAAATGGTGAAATTGCAATGGGAGAAGCTGGGGTGCTGACAGGACTTTGATAGTTGTAACTTTTATTTAGCTGGTTGTCTGGCTTGCAGAGTTATGATGTGTTGCCAACCTCGAGCCAAGAGGAATTGATACAGTGAGGGAAAAGTGTCATCTCCATTTTTTTCTTTTCTTCTTTGCTTTCAGGGGATCAAGAAGCATCTTTTAATCTCCACTGAACATACCTTATTTATATCTGAGGTCCATAATTTTTTTTTTTCTTTAAAGAAGAATCTTACCTATTTGTCTGGGTTAGTGAAAGTGCTGCTGTTTGAGCTGTAACGTTGTGAGGGATGGAGGGTTTGTCTCATTATCCATCTCCTTTAGATTTTTAGAGGGCAAAAGGCAGGAAATATCTCTTGATTTAAATGAGAAATATCAAATTTCTTCTGCTTGTGAGAAGGGCCCTTTGGAAGCAGTTTTGCAGACTGACACAGGACTTCCAGAAACCAGTGTCGGGAATGGTTTGGTCTTTTGGGCTTCCTTTGTTTGCACTTTGTGTGTAGGTTGCAGGTTTGGAGATTCTGCTTTTGCTTTCATGAGGAAGACACAGAGGATTTTGTTTTCCAATACGGTTTCCATTGTGTTCATGGGAAAAGATTTGTTTTGCTAAGCAGAGTTTAAACACAGCACCACGGCAGATCCCTATGAAAATCAGCTCAAGTCAATACTGATCTGCTTTTCCCACATTCTTACTGGGAAATCTTTCTTCTGATTTCTCTGGCATTTCTCTAAACCCAGAGAATGACAAATGAGAGAAGCATTTGCCCCCCTGAGCTTCATGTGCTCTCCAACAGAGCAAAGAAGTAAGAGCAACTCCAAAGAGTGAGGGGGGAAATATCAGAGAATGTAGAATTCTTGTCTCAGATAAGGGGGTTGGAATAACTCAGGATAATGTAATTTAGTTTGTTTTGAATCACTTTAAAATCAGAAAGCCTGGGAGAAAGGCTCCATGTACCAGTCAGTGTAAATCTGGAAGGTGGCCATCAGCTCGAGGAGGAGAACTCTGCTATACATTTGTATTACTGGAAGCAGATGTGGGCTCAGGGCTCCAGCCAAAATTGCAGAGTATAAAAAGGATGATCTGTCCTCAATTCTTTGTTGGTCAGAAAGGATGGGGTGAATCAATACTTGTGCATTAGTGCTGGGAAGGTGGCTTTCAGGGATGACTTGTCTGATAAAGGTGCTGGTTAAGTCCAAGAGTGATAAGAAAATCAACCCCACCGCTGCCTGCGTGCAGCCTGGTACCTGCTGTTCTCCTGCATGGAAAACCTGCAGCTTCCTGGGGCTCAGGAGTGTTGGCTGGTGGGAGGGCATATGATTACAAAATGATTCTTTAATGGTGACTTGGAGAAGCTCTGCTGCACGTGGTTTCCATCACCCTTACACTGCTCCCCCAAAATCCATGTCCTGTGCAGAGCATCACCCTGGGACACCCCTGACTTCTCGTGCACTGACCCCTGAGCAGGAGGTGTGTGGCTGACAAGCAGGAGGGTGGCCTGGCTTGTGATACACAACAGTGTGCGGTGTACCAGAGTCCCACCCATCAGTCAAATTATTATGCCATCAAGATTGGCCCTGGCACAGATTGCCCAGAGGAGCTGTGGCTGCCCCTGAATCTCTGGAAGTGTCCAAGGCCAGGTTGGACAGGGCTTGGAGCAACCTGGGCTAGTGAAGCTGTCCCTGCCCATGGCAGGGGTGAACTTTAAGGTCCCATCTGGCCCAAACCATTCCATGATTCACTGTATGATTTATGGTGTGGTTGAAAAAGGACCCATCCATCAAGGTGAGACTCCAACACCTTTTCTATTAGTGAGGAGGCACAATGAACACCTTGAATGTGGGGAATCCCCCCAGTCCCCCCAGAGCCTCGCCAAAACATAGTAAGGCACAGATTTTATTTTATTCTTTTAAATAAAAGATAAACCCTCTCAGTAAGGAGGATTCTGCTCTTTCCCTGCTGCATTTTGGAGCCATACCTGTGATTTGTTATGGCTCTTTTGTCTGGGGAAGATTTGTTCCTCAACAAGCAGTTTCTGGCTAATCTTTACTACTTCCAATTTTGTTCTAGGATCCGCTTCAGACAGAACTGGGTCGAGTATATTGCAGTTGCCTTGTGTTCTTAAAATCAGTTTGTCAGAGACTCCTGAATAACACATTGCCTTATTCATAAACAGCCTGAGCAAGCCAGGATTTGCAGGATGTTCAGTGTGTGTGACAGTGATGTGTTACTCTGAGCCACAAGATTATCAAAGGCTTCCACTGCCTGAGCCACCAGCAGAGAGAAAATACGAGCAAGAACTATCTGAGCCTCGTTTATTTAATGAGCCACCGGTCAAAATGAAACCTCCAAACCTGTGCCGGTTGAAAAGCAAATTGCAGGGGGGGATTTTTCAAATCTGTAGATTCAAATCCGAAGCTTTTTTTGGGCAGAAATAAATTTGGCCATGGGTTCATATGGAAATTGCAGCTTCATAAAGGGTGTGATATTGCAGGGGGATTTCTATGAGCCATGGATGGGGTGATTTTTGATGTGCATGAGTGGGAGCAGAATCTCGCATTTAACACCCAGGGTTTGACCACATGAAGGGGAATTTAAAAGATTAACAGTGATTCAAATACTGATAATGGTGAAGGAAGAAAAGGAGCAATATTTTAGCTGTTGGTCTTGCTCACTCCTACCCTAGCTAATAAAAAGCCAATTTTTTCAGCTTCTACCTTTCACACAGTTTGAAGTTCTGGGCTGAAAGTGGAGAGACTGACTTTTCAAAATCATTTTCTTATTTTTACTCTGGCCATGACCTGTTACTTGAGCTTAGAAATGTCACCATAGAATCCTAGAACGGTTTGGGTTGGAAGGGACCTTAAAGACCACCTCATTCCAACACCCCCCTGCCAGGAGCAGGGACAATTTCCACCAGACCAAGTTGCTCAGGGCCTCACCCACTGGTCTTTATGATGCCTTGGCTGGTCCTCTCAGGAGAGAGGCCAAGGGAGGCACAGTGGGGACCAAGTTCCAACTACACTTTCCAAAAGCAGGTGGCACTCACCTCAAACTGAGAAAACTATGTCAGCTCCCTCCAGCATGATTTCACCCCTGTTTTGCTTTCCCTCTCTGCTCTCCACAGCCGTTGAGTCGCTGCATTCCTTGAACGACCAGATCTCCCATTTCATCGTCAACAAGTCAAAAGCGCTGGATGAGGATGAAGATGCCTTTCTGCCCAGCGAGAAGGAATCTCTCAAAAGTGCCATGATGCTGATGAGGCACCTCCTGATGGATGCACAGGTAGGGAATCAATAAGCTGCCATCTGTTAGGGTACGAGGAGGGCACATTGCGGGGCTACGGAGGAACACGTCATCTTTTATGTGTGGTTTTAACAGTGGAGAACATCAGTCCCTGACACTCCTTTAAAACTGGCTTTGGCTTCTGAAATCTGCAGCTGTGGGAAGGAAATCTCATTGCACAGAGTGTGCAGCTTGTGCTGGGGCTGAGTCTCAGATTTAGGGCTGAAAATCACTCTTAATTTCAGAAGAAAATACAGCAATGAGCCCATTGATGGAAATACAGCAATAACCCCATTGATGGCAGTCCAGCATCAGCACTAGCTGACTATAAAATCATTTTTCCACTAAGCATCTGTGCTGAATGCCAGTTTTAGAACTGCCAGATTCATAACTGAGCTGTTGGTTTAGCCAAGCTCTAAAATGCCAATTAAAAGTCATGAAACGATGTGCAGATGTTTCTTTGTGCCTTTGCTGCTTCGATGTAAAATCTCTCTGTAGCTTTGCTGCGTTGCAGGGTTTCCTTCAGCCTGCAAAAAAACCCCCACCCTTTGGAACATTCATTATATTTAAGTTTTTATATCCTCTTTTGGTCTTTATTTGCAAAGCCTGGATGGAAAATGGCAGCTTGTACAAGAGGGTGGTTTTAGGGATGGGGGGGTCTCCTCTTCCCTCTCTGGCAGGGCCTGAAATCAGGAAAAGAGGCCTGAGGTTGTCCTGAGCTCTCCAGAGATGGGGATTGCCTGTTTTATTCCCATATTCTCCCATTGGAGCCTGGTGGTTACCTTCTCTCAAAACCTTTGGTGCTAATTCCTTTGGCTGACAGGGATCTTGGTGCATGTGGGAAGTGCCTGGGAATCCCTGCTGGTAGTGAGACATGTTTTAATGTTGGGCATTTTTGGACAGGGAGTCAATCCAGGCTTTGGAGGCTGTGGGAGTGCAGGGGGAGCAAAGCATTACAGCTGTGCTCAGGATTTCACGTCTGTGATGGTGCTGTTGGTCTCATTTTGGTGCATCTTTAGCCAATTATGCTCCATTTACCCCAAACTGATGGAGAACAGGAAGGGTTTAGTTGTGCATTTGGATTTGCTCCCACAGTCAGTGCTGCAGATGGGAATAGAATCATATAATCATGGAATGGTTTGGGTTGAAAAGGATGTTCCTTCCACCTTCCACTGGACCAGGTTGCTCCAAGCCTACTCCAACCTGGTCTTGAACACCTCCAGGGATTTGGAACAGCCAGGCATGAGAGAAGGCAGATGCTTACAGGCATCTGCATGTGGCTGATTAAATATGGGGCAAAAAGGTACCTGTTGATAATCCCCTTGTGCTGGAGTTCTTTTTTTAGTGCCTGAGAATTGCTTTCCTACTTATCAGCTGTCCTGAATGCATATTAATCGGTGCCTGTGATAGCATCTCCTAATCAGTCTCTCTAATAACAATGGGGAAATGTCAAGTGCTCCTGCATCCTTGTGATGCTCCTGGAACCCTTCCCAGAAAGGACAGGATGGGGTTTTTTTTGCCTGGGATTTTCAGGTTGAAAGAAGAATGACAAGGTGGGAAGTGGTAGCAGTGAGTGAAAGGATGGAACTAAACAGATGATAACATCCAGTAAAAAAAAACCAAACCCAAACCCAATAAAATAAATCCTCTGAGGAATGAAAGAGACATGAGTCTGGCAGGAATATCAACAGGAATATCCCCTCCAGTGTGTGGATATAAATCCGTGCTAACCCTGACTGCAGAGTGCCCTATGGCTCTAATCACACAGTTGGAAAAAATATCACCAATGCAATTATTTCCCTTCCCTTCCCTGCTCTCTTTGCTTCCCAGCTAGTGGTTTTATAGGAAGATGGAGCCCTGCAGCTCTGAATGGTATTGATTGTGTGAGGCTCTGTACAAAGATAAGCTGAAATCCAGCGTGGCCCTTTCACTCCCCTCTCTTGGCATGGACCTGATTTTAACTGGTAGATAATTTGAGGGAAAGAACATCCAACGTGAAACTTCAGCTAGAAATCAGTTGGACTGCTAACCCAGCAGGAGTGACTGGTCAAAAGGGGACAGTTAAAGGGCATTTCTCACTTCTCTGCCATTATTAATCCCCCTTGCAGAGGCAGGGATGGTGTGGGGATGATGCCTCGTGCCTGCTGCCCTTCTGGCACGGAGAGAAATTGGAGGCATTTTTAGAACTCTGCCTGGACACACACCAGGAGATGTGGCTGAAGCAAAGGATCCACTATGGATCTCACTTTTATCTTGAGTCATTCCTTTGGCTTAAGTTGGATCACGAAACCAATCAACACAGTTTTCCACTTTGGAAGACGCTGTGAGGGTTTCTAGAGGAGGCATTGCTGGGACCATGAGCATCTGCCTGAGAAAGGGCAGGTCCCTGAACTCTCAGCAGGGTGTCACTGGGAAGACAAAATGACAAGGATGCTCACCAGCTTGGAGAAGAACATCAGCCCAGTCCATTAATTAGATTGTATTTACCTCTCCCTTGGCTTCTTGGAAGAACCTCTTTTCCCCATCTGTTTCATCAATTTACACTGCTTTTCACTGATTTTCATGCCCCAGTTCTGTGGTAGTGAAGTACAAGCAACTGTGGTAGCAGTGACTGTGGCTTTATGGGGGAAATTTGCTGTGCTGGAGGTCACTGGTTGGTAAACACAGCGTGGAGAAACAGCTGTGGAATGGGGGGGAAATCATCTCTTCTCCCATATACCGTGGTTGTCTATGGAGAATGGGGCATTTTTGCACTCCTCCTGCCTGGAGGAATGTCCTTGCTGGCAGATGAGGTGGGGGAATGGTGCTGGGGGCTGCGGCGTGGGCTGGCCGAGAGGCTGCTGACCTGTCAGCCCCGTCCCTGGTGGTGAGCTGCACACAGGGACAGGTAATAAGCTGTGTGCAGCCCCTCAGCAACAGGCTGTCAGCTCAAATTCTGCCCAGGGAAGACAGTGATTTAATGAAAGCCATTACAACCTGCAGGATCTCTTGACCCTGGTGGTTTCCATCCACTCCGCACCCTGGAGAGGATTTCCTCGTCATGCGCAGGGATTGCTCTGGCTGTTGGACTGGCAGAGCTCTGGGGGGAAAAAAAAAAGGAGTTCTGCCCTCCCTCCAGGCGAGGGTTAGGGCTTTTGCATCCAGATTGCTCGTTTGTGGTGTTTGCTCCAGGTTTGAGGCAGGTTCCTGCTGTCAGGGCACCAGTTTCCCCCCATCATCTCCAGAGCCTACCTGACAGCGGGGAGGGATCCGAGGGGGAAGCGGGACCAGAAAGGATGTTTGCTCTCTGCCTGTTGTTTTATAATCCTCAGAGGTGGAATTTTATAGCCTAGCAGTGTTTTTTTATGTTTTTTCCCCCCTCAGACATTTCCCTAAGCAGGATTTATCACTTCTGAGACGCACGTGATGTGAATCCCTTACACCTCCAAACTTTAAATCGCCCCCCGCCCCAGCTTTGCCTGAATTACTTTTTGTTCTGTTTTACTCGACTTTCTGTTCCTAATTGCTGCAGTGAGAGGCTGGACTGGCGTGGAACAGAAGATACACAGCATCCAAGGCTGAGCCATGTGCCTCAGCTCTAATCCAGCTGTTTGCCCAAGGAATTTGTCTAATGAATAGCAAAGGTGCATCCAGGCACCAGTACCAGCCTCAGACAGAGAACATTCTCTGTTATGTGAAGGAACACATGTCATTTGGCTGGATGCTTGCCCTGAAAAAGGGAAGTTTAGTCCATTTAGTTCCTTCCATTAAGTGTTTAATTGACTTCAAGTGGATTTGAAGTTCTGTGGGGGAAATACCATCTCCTTCATTCCTCTCCCAGCACTGCTGTGATTATCAGCAGGTGTTGTTGCAGGAGGAAGGAAGAGACATCGAGACTCTCTTTGGGTTTGGATTGGACTTCTTGAGTGCAATCATGTCACAAACGATGACTTAAGAACAAGATCAGGGTTTCGGGGCACCTGGCTTAAATTTATTTGGATTTCAGTTGCTGTCTAGGCATGAGAGCACAGAGAAATTCAGTTGTTTCTCTGCTGAGGAATTAATTTATTTCATAGGTAAAGACAGAAAATCAACCTGCTGGTTCTTCCAACCTAAACTGTTAACAAAAGAGGTGGTCATTGCCCAAAAATCATAGGGGAAAGAACCCTTTTATTTACATTTGGAGATATTTTTTTCTTAAATTCTGGTGTTTCAGCCTTTTTTTTTGTGTGTGTGTTCTTGGTTTTTTTGACTTTACTCCAAACCAAATGTCTCCAACACTCACTACTTAGTGGGACAAACCTTTAGCAGGGTCTACCAAGACAGGTCTGTAGATATTGCTGGAAGCTGATACCAGTCTGGGTAGAGGATTTTGTCCTGGTTTGCTGAGGAAAATATTTGAGTATTTGTGGCAGCACCACCATCCTGTAAATAAATTGTTTAAGGTGAGAATCTTTCAATTTTTGGAAATAAGGAAAACCTACATGGCATGACTTAAACATTTAGCCATTCAACATCCCACCAGCTGTTGAGCTTTGGGTTTTTTTATATTAACCTCCATTTTCTAACCGGAAAAATACCATTTTTTAAACCCCTTTTACATTATAATCTTTTCTGCAGTATTCCCTGTTGTCTCTCTGAGCAGGCTGTTACTGAGGTGGCCGTGATAATCACTGCAGAACGAGTAGCAGGGTAGTGCTATTTCCCCAGCTGACCTTTAAAAATAGTTCTTATTCTCTGCAGAGGCCTGTTGTATAAAACCCACCATGTTGCTGCAATACTTTGTTTGCTACTTAAACACTTCCCACCATCTGTTCCTCAGGCTTTTAGCAGACAGCTTCAGGAGCAGAGCCCCACAACCTTTATTTTCACACGAGTGGGTCACATCAGTACCAACAGGAAGAGCAGGGAAGGGAAGGTTTCCTCTGTGTTTCAATAAATCAAAATTATTTGAGCGCTGAAAGCATCCTGACCGCACTGATCTGTTTCAGAGGACACAGAAATGGATGTGGTGTGAATTTCGGGTTATGGAATGTTAGCAAAATGCAGCTGTACGCCGGTGCTCACCTATCTCGGTGCTCACTTATCTCAGTGTTCACATTCCACCAGCTGGTTTGGCTTGGAAAAGAGTTGCAGTTCAAATCAGGATGTATTTAGAGGGATCTCAGTTCGGCTGGTTCCCTGTGAGCAGCTCCGTGTTATTGCTGAGGTTCCCGTGATCCCTCCATCCCCAGGACGTGGCTCCATTTGCTCTTTGCTCACTGGGGGTGTGGCAGTTCTCAACTCAGAGTGGTGCTGGGGGGCAGTGGAAAAAAGCCATTCCCAAGGCAGGGAATTGCTCTCACTGTCACAGGGCTGAGTGTCGGGATTGGGGAGCGGCTTAACTGAGCTGATCCTGGAAATGAAGCAGGACTTAGGAGGGGGTGGAAAGCTGTCTTCATAAATTCATCCCGTGGCTGGGGTGGCTGGTGACCGGTGGTGGCCATGCCTGCTTCAAAACCTGGGGATTATCTGAGGCAGGACTCAAACTAAGGAAGTTTGCAAAGTGATTGTAAAAGTGGAAGTTGCAGCCTTGGAGAAACATCAGCTCTTTTTTTCCCCCTACAGCAGTGCAGGATGAATTTAAGAAGTTTTTGCCCTAAAAAAAAAATCTGTGCTTTTCCCACCCCTCAGGGGGACAAACCTGAGCTGGAACCACGCAAAGGATGGACTCTGTTGCCCACCATCACTGCAAAAAGTACTGATGTGGCTAAATAATGGTGCTGAAAACCAAAATTACATGATGGTCATTCACTGGGTACAAGGTGGTTCAGCACAGTGATATTGGGGCAGTTCTGAGCTCATTCTCCCTGTTTTCTTATTTTGCCTTCCTTTGGAACTGGAAAAAGCTCCAGTTATTTTTGAGTTAGGTGATATTGCTGTTGAAAGCTCAGGAATGCTGTCAGTATTTGTAACCCTGCAAGAGTAGAAGATTTAAAAAGAAATAAAAAAATAAATCACTTGTACAAGGAGAAGAGCATAACCTCATGTTTAAAGGGTACAGGAGTGAGGTTCTCAACAGGTTTGCTGCTTGTTTAATTGCTTATAAATTAGTATTGACTTTTATGTTTTCATTATGGTGTGGAGGTCTGCAAGAGAGGAGAGAGGATGGCCAGTGGAGAGGTCAAGTTGGGGGATTATAAGGCAGCAACTCAGAGAGAATTATGTGTGTGTGTATAGAAAAGGGAGAAAACCTGACAGACACCCGAGATCTCTGCAGGCAGGATCCCTGCAGATAGTGGGTATTGCAAATTGAGCTCGTACCCAGGTAATCCCAGAATTCCAGTTTCTCTGATTCCTTCCCAAAAAACACCCTCACTGCTCCAAGCAGGTGGCCCAGGACAGAACATTTCATTTTGTTGAACACCAAAGAAAAGATAACGATTTTGTCTCACTTAAAAACACGATGTATATTCATGAGTGGGTGTGTGTGTGTGTGTGTGTAAGAGCACTGCAAGCTTTAATTAGAGTTCATGAGAGAGAAACAATAAGTATCTTCATAAATGTAGACGAAGCAATTAGGGGAGACCAGGGTGGATCTGCTATCGCAGCAGTTTATCAGCAAAGCAGATTTTTCAGTTAATAAGAGAAGAAAACCCCAATTGTGCAGCCAGCAAATGAGACAGAAAATCCCAGTTAGCCTGGGAGATGTGAAGACTCAGGAAAACCTCTTTTATTCCCTCAATGTGTTTTCTTCTGCCTGGAGAGTCTCCTGATCCATTTCTAGTTAACAAACAAGCTCAAACACCCACCCTGAGCCCCAAAGGGCCCTGCTGCTGTCCCGAGCCACTGAAATGCCCAAGAGCTCCATCACAAAGCAAACCCTTCTCCTCAGTGAGCTGCAAACTTTCCCTCCAACCTGTGAGCTCAGGGGTCACCAAAACTGAGCCCAGCAGGAGGTGGGAGCCAGCCAAGCTTTACATTTGTATTTTTGTCTCAGAAAGCCCAATAAATATTTAATGGCTCAGCAAGACAAGAGGGACTGTTTTCCTTCTTTCCCTGTATATCAACAGTTGCTTTAAGCACTTGCTTGATAAAAATTAAGCTGTTTCTGCGGATTCCTGCCTCGGATGCTGGGCAGGGAGCTCATTTTGTAAGCAAGAGCTGTCGTTGTTTGGGAAAGCAAATTCAAATGGAAGAGCCGGTTTTTGAAAGGGAACGCTGGGCTGCTGTTCCTGCAGAAATATTCCAAACAGCCATGTGAGTTAACCCTGGCAACAGATCCTGTCCAGATGTGGTAATCCTTTATGCTTTAACTCCTTCCAGGCCGTGGGCTAAGACCTTTCCTGGGAAAACATGCGTGTTAAACACATTCCGTTCGGTTCCATTTGCGCAGAGATTTGGCAAACCGTGGATTTTCCCTGGACTCAAAATTTTTCCCAGCAAGGAGATGGAGTCACTGGTTGCAAGACCCTGTCACCATTTCTGATCTGCACTTCATGGTGGGGGAGAAAATTGTCTTTAAGCTGCTGGGTAAATGTAAGGGTATAATTGAATTCCCATCTTCCCCGTTTATCTGTGAGCTGGGAATAATATTTGCCTACTTCACAGTGATCGTGTGAGGCTCTTCATTCATTAATGTGTAAAAGCTTTGAGATCCTTAGGATGAAAATTGCTTTAAAAGATGCTGTTAATAATAAATATCAAGTAATGCACCTTGGTACCTCTTAGCAATAATTGGTGCTATCATTCCTGCCCAACTCTTCCATGAATTAAAAGGCTTTGAGCGCGACTGGAACCACGAATGGGATTGGGACCAATTAACACGTAATCACATGTCAGTTTTTATATCCTTAGCATTCCTGTCATGGGACTCTCGGGAAAATCTCCATGGATTTTAATGGTACAGTGTCAGAATTCAGCCCCAGACGTGTTTGTGTGATAATTGCTGGATAACCTGCGTTCTTCTGGTAACTTGGTTGCTTAGTGATTAATCTGAAAGCAGAAGTATGCTGGTCTAATATTAACATAAATGGAATCGGCCACTCTTTCTGGGGGTTAAATGTTACAGGAAAATTCTCATTATAAGGAAACTACGATTTTTTTTTCCTTTTGATATATGAATTTAATTAACTATTTGGTTGAAATGCTGATAGGTTTTGACCTGCTCTTTGTACTTAACCTCCACTCCAGCGTGTGGAGCCTGGCTTTTATGGAAAATCCGGTAATTTTCTGCTGCGTCAGCCAACTCAGATTAGATTTAAACACACAGCACTCACGCTCCTAAAGTGGAGGCTCTGAATATGTATCCCAAGTAAATAAAGAGCTCACATGAAGAAATTACCTGATCTTTCAAAGGTATCAACATTGTCTCTATGGAAGGGGAAAGCACCAAACCTTGGAATGATGCGTGGGATGAAGCCAGGAGAGAGGACCACGGGAATTAAAACCAGGGGAAAGTTGGTGCCCAGTGAAATGTGAATTTACAGCAAAGCCTTCCCCACTTATGAGCAACCCTGGCAGCCTCTTCCTCATCGCCGGGAGTGAACCGTGCGCTGTGAACATTCTTGGTGCCACAGGGGGGAGATGTTGAAGAAGAGCTGGATTGCTCCACTCTGGCTTGACGACTTCCAGGGAAGAGCAGCCCGAGGGGTTTAGGACCCAAATTCCTTCCAGTTACCCCCCTATATCATAAACATTTCGATATCCCCTATTAAAGAGATCTGTGCAAACCATCTGGACAATGATCCCCCTTGGCTTGAGGTCACATCCAACATCTTCCAGTTGTCCAAAGGTGACAGAAGCAAGACCATGAAGCAATCAAGGGAAATAAAATAAGTATTTGTATGTCACAGAATATTCTGAGTTGGAAGGGACCCACAAGGATGGTGTAGTGTGAGGGCTGACCTGCTTCTTGCTGATGTTTTAGCATCACTGCAGCTCTCGCCTTCCTGCCTGGTGAGCTGGGTTTGGGAAGGGATGGCTGCCATGTGGAGCAGCTAGCAGGATTTCTTGCTGCTGTTTCCTAATATCCAAAAAAATAATGATAAGCTCCTACAAGTAGCTTGTGATTTACTCAGGCCCACTGGCCATCTTCCTTGTTTCACACTGCAAATTAGTGGTTAATGCTTATTTATGCATGAGAAATCTCCATAGAAATGGCTATAGGGAAGGAGAATGTCTGTGCTGTGTGAAAGCCAGAAAAGCACGATTTTCTTTCTGAATTACCTTTCCAACATCCGTTTTTCTTTTTCTGCAGTGGTTTAAAAAGGCATTTACTCCAGGACTCTGATATATTTGATAATATTCCAGCAGCCAGGTTAACAGGTAGAAGGAAATACTTTTGTAAAGGGGGTGAGTTGTGAAGCCGGGGGAAGTAGCCTGGGGGAAGTCAAGAGATCCTCGTTTTTCAGCTTAAGGGGAAAAAAAAGAAAGATAAAACTACAAATGCACAGCACATCCCCCAAAAGCTGGAGTGCTGCCCCCTTTGAAAACGGGCTCCAGCTGACTCCAGGGGAGCTCTGGCTCCTCTTTCAAGCACGACCTTCCCTTTCTGCCCACGGACTGCCAGAGGCTGCGAGAATACAGCAACTTCTTTCCTCCCTGTCTTTGGCATTGAGGAATTCAAAATCACTGCATGATGTGTGCCCCAATTAATATTCCCCGATTGTTTCCCCTTCCCTTCCAAATGATGTCAGTCTCCATTATTTTTGGCATAATGGCAGTGAGAGGAATGTCTGTTTTTCTGAAATACTTTATCTCTCATTTTTGTGTTCCCAACAATCTCCGCTCATCTTGGGATTTTTATTTTTCCTTTTAATCCACTTGCTTTTGACTTACACTGCAAAAAGACCCACAGTAAAATAATGAAATCTGTCTTAATCTGTCACTACTTAGTTTGTAAGTTATTAATAATGAAGGCAGTGTAATTAGGCTGCAGAAATGCACAGTGAACGCAACACTAAGATGTCCTTAACTAACATCTGTGGCTGATGCTTGTCTTACATTGGCTCAAGCCACTAAGATTTTGCATGCACACAGTTCTTTGTGTCTGGCATTGCTTTTTTTCAGAGTACAGGGGCTTCATTTTTTTAACTGGCTGCCTGTTGAAAGACAGCATGAAATCCATAGCAATGAATGCTCAGCTCTATCTGAGTCGTATTTAAGGTGCAGATCCCGGTCTCAGTGTTGTTGCCTTGCTGAAAACTTTGTCCTCTTGTGCCCTTTGTGGTTGAGCTCATGGGGTGCAGTGGACAGAAACTCATCTCTAAAAGGTTCTTCTTCCCTTCTGCCCCTTGCCTTCCCTTTTTCCATGGCAAAATCCCTGGGATCCCCTTCCTCACACTCAAATACAAGGAGGCCAGGAGGTAACAAGGTGCTTTTCCACTCCTTCATCAGCATAAGCCAGTGGTTTGATCCTCTGCCCCTGCAGTCCTGGGGAGTGACCTGTGACATGTTGGATCTCTTGAAGCAGAGGCATCAAAGGTGTGTCTCGGTTTTGACTTGTTCCTGAGATGGTGGCAGGAGATCTTACCCTTAATGCATGTGTAAAGCTGCAGGGCCATCCCTGCCACAGAGCCTGCCATGTCTGACAGAGGATCATGGAATCATTTAGGCTGGAAAAAGTATTTAAGATCATCATGTCCCATCCCTCCCTCTTTGACAGCTTCCAGCTGCTGGCAGGGGACTGAAAAGGGACTCTTAGAAGAAGAGGGATGTTCAGATCAGATTTAAGGAAGAATTTCTTCCCTGTGAGAGTGGTGAGGCACTGACACAGGGGCTGGGGTGCGAAGGGACCTTAATGACCATCGTGTCATCCTCCCTGCCCTCCCACCATCCCAGGTTGCTCCAATCCCCATCCAACCTGCCCTTGGACACTCCCAGGGATGGGGCAGCCACAGCTTCTCTGGGCCACCTGTGCCAGGGCCTCCTCCCCCTCACAGTCAAAAATTTCATCCTTACATTATATCTAAACCCACTCTCATTTTAAAGCCATTCCCCCTTGCCTGTCAAGCTGGGATGGATGGAGGGTTCTCCTCCCCTGGCAACTTTAAAGCCCTTTCCCCCAGTTTGGCGACCCTACAGCTGCTGTTGACAGAGCCCTTCCTGGCAAACCCCGAATTACTGCCACCCCAAATCTCCCTGCTCTGCTTACATTGTGTATGTGATCAGTGAAGACTCTGCAGCAACAAGCAAATAAAGCAGCCCTGCAGCTCTGTGGATGTATCAGCTCCACGGAAAACACGGAGAAATGTAACGTCTGCAGAGGGAGGAAGGGGAGTTGGGAGCCCGAGGGATTTTATTGTGGAGCTTCTGAGAGTAGAGCCACAATGGGGAGTGAATAAAGACCTTATAAAAATACTTGGCAGCAACTCCTCTACATCTTTCAAGGTATGAGTTTCTTATTTTAGTTGATTTACTGAGCTGACAAAGAGGCAATCATCGTTAATCAAAATAACTCACTCCTGCTCTGTGTGTGAGCGCTGAAGTTGGATGAAGGTCATGGAAAAGAGATGACAAACTAGCCCGGGGTCTTTAGTGGTTGGAGTTTATCAGGGAGCCCGTTGCAGAGGGGAAGCAGATTTTGGCAAACGCTGATGGTTTTTAAAAAGGATTTTTTTTTTAAAGAAGCAAGGTTTGAATGTGCAGCAGATTCACAGATGTGACGTTCCGAAGTATTCATGAAGGGATGGTTTCCTGACGGCTTTTAGTAGCAAGAGGTGCTGTATTGGAAAAGCATTTGGTATTCTCCTGGAGGCAGGGAGGGAAGATTTGGGTAAGATATGCAGGAGTTAGAAGTGATAGGGTTCTGTGAGTGCCAAACCACGTTTTCTGGGGAAGCTTCAGGAGACTGAGCCACTGACACTTCTGAGAAATGTCTCTCTCGAGCATAATTGAGATTTCTATCTGTACCTCAGTCCCTTTGTGTTTAGGAAAGTGTCTTTCCATGTCCTTTCGTGCTGCAGTGTCTCCTTGCCACGTTCCTCACCCAGCTCAGGTCAGGCCAGCCCGTGTAGGACCCACTGAGGAGCACATTGGTAAACACCTTGTTCAGCAGTTTGCTGATGGCTGAGCCCCAAATAACGCAAAACTGAACAGGCAGAAACCCAAGAATCCTTCAGAATTATGCTAATGGCTCTTAACAAGTTCCATGTTTTGCCTTGAAACTCGCTTCTATAGCTAAAATGTTCTCTGTGTTCTGTCTAGAAAGAAGGGAGAATATCTAAATTCAACCAAAAGTGATTGCCTCAAGCAGTGAGAACTGACAGTGCCTGCAGGCAACATCAATTAGTGTTTTGGTGCCAGAATTATCAATAACTCTCTTGCCACTTGCATTTATTATTAAAAAAGAGGGTTGAGAACTGTGTATTTCACTAATGTGTGACCTTAGTGTGATGAAGGGCCACCAAGTCTTTTACAAATTTTGTTTAGAACTAAATGCTTTGTGGTTGGGATTTATTTTTTATTCCTAATGTTCTTCTTGCCCCATGGACATGTCTCATGAGCCCACACCTCTTCATTTAAAAGCTTTCATGAGGTGTTTGAAATTTCTGAAGGAGATGCTTATACTTTATGTTTTGTTTGCATCATCAGTGACACAAACGCTCCTGGAGACCACAGATGTTCATGGAAGGCCAATGAAAGAGCAACTCCCAAATTCTGGGGGCCACTCCACTATTATGAAAGCTGCAAGTTACAATATAAAATAGCACACACCCATTTCAGCCTCATGAATTAAATTGTACTTCCAAGAGATCTCCTGTGGGAGCCCACTAAAATAATACATTGCGTGCTCAGAGGCAGTGTTCCACTGATAACAACAAAAGGGGGATAATTAAAGGCTTTGCAAATCCCAAATGTGCCACCAGCTGCAGGTCAGCTCAGGGAAGCAGCTCTGGGACCCACACGTGTCCCTCCTGCAAGGATGGAAACCCATTACATGACACTTGTGGAGGACAAACCTGGAGGGGGAACAGCTCCTCTGCCCTGGATAAATACGTGGAAGTAATCCACTGGGAATGATGCAGGGGAAAAAAAAAAAGAGAAAAAGTGGTAGCAGGTGGCAGCACTTCTTTTCACCCTACAAAATGCATATTTAGAGGCAAAATGGAGAGGAGGAGCCAATTAGTGGGATTACTGAGCTTCAAGAGGCAGGTGCGTGCATTCCAGCTAGGAAGCTGCCGCTTCCAATGAGAGAAAGTGCAGGTGCTTTGTATAAAACAGGGGCTTTTGGTTCCAAAGTTTTGCTAATTACAGAAGCAGAGGATAAAAAGAGGTAAAGCTCGACAGCAGGTTGTTTCACAGTGAACAAAGGGCCCATCAGGCAGCATAAAAACTGAAAAGGGGAAAGAAATGAATTTTCGGAGCTGAGCAGTTCTGCACGTTGGTTGTGGGAGACACAGAGAGAAGATGACGTGTCCTTTTGTGTGATGGGGGGGAATAGGGAGATGGGGACAGCTTGGCTTTGTGTGGGATTGCTTTGGGATGTGAGGAATAAAATGGCATCAAGGGTCTGGCTTGGAGCAGAGTAACAGAGCTATGGCCGTACATTCCTGCTTAAATACAGGGAAAAGAGCAGCAGAGATCCAACCTGTGGGTTAGCACCGGGGAAAGGGCTAAAACAGAAATCCTTCTGCTTCTCTGGGGGTGTCTCTCGCTCCATCTGAGCCGTGTGTGTCTTTTCCTGGCTGCAAAGAGGATGGTCCTTCTGGGCAGAGAGTTGGGAGCCCCAGCACGGGGAGGGCACCGTGCCTGGGTCCGGTGGGAAGCCCAGATTTCCCCGGATTCACCAGCAACCTGTCCTGGATAGGGAAGGAGAGACCTCTGTGGAGCTGCATGCAATGATCAGTTCGTCTCAGACACAGTTTAGAGTTACTTCAGGATCAGTAACAGAAGCAAAAGCAGGGAATAACTTTGCTAGGGTGTATTTTTGAGGTGTTTGGACCATGTTTCTCTTAGAGAGGTGTCAGTCCTGAACATCCTGAGGGGGATCTCTGCTGCCTGACCCTGCTCCTGGCTCTGTGTTGTGCTCACCCCCTCAGCTTTGCTGCTTTCTGGTGCATGAAACAAAACCCCTTGCTTCTGCCAAGGATGCTCTTCAGCAGGAGACCTTTTTTCCAGGACAGCAAAGCTCTGGAGAGCTCATTAATTGCTGCAAGTGAATGATAGGATTGTTTCTTGCCATTTTTAAAACATGGTCACTTATAACTAAAGTAGGGTTGGGGGTCAAATGTTGTTGCTGCATAAAAATAGCAGTTTCCTGGAGTGTCTGGATCAAAGCTGAAGTCAGTAGTTTTGAAAGGTTTATAGTATTTCTGAGAGATGTGGGATCAAATGGTTGCCATAAGTAGGGATCATTATTTTTGTGGATTTTGTCTATTTTAGCAGTATTTACACACAAACATGCAGATGTTCAAATCCCAGGTCCCACTTGCTATTCCAAGGTGGTAAAGGGTGGTGCAGACAGATTGTGGTGAAGGCGGGTTTGGTTGTGAGCCTGGAAGGAAGAGGGCAGGATTTGGGGGGTGAAGGGAAACTTCTGAAGCTTTGGGTGACCCTCGACAGTAAGTGGCCTCTTGGGTTCATTATCATCATATAATCACTAAAATTATTGAATGTGAGCAATGTGGGCACATAAAAATCTGCTGACAGGCTGAGAGAGTGGGGGCTGTTGAGCTGTTGGAGAAGAGAAGGAGCCAGGGAGAACTTAGAGCACCTTGCAGTGCCTAAAGGAGCTCCAAGAGAGCTGGAGAGAGACTTTGGACAAGGGCTGGAGGGACAGGACAAGGGGAATGGCCTTAAGCTGAAGAAGAGCAAATTTAATTGAGATATAGGGAAGAAATTCTTAGCTGTGAGGGTGGTGAGGCCCTGGCACAGAGGACATGGCTGTGGTGGCCTCCTGGCCAAAGCAGTGGGATGTGAGTCTGGAAAAGCAGGATATTTCTGTTTCTGTCATCCAATAGTTTCTTCAGAATTGGAAATAAAGGAAGTTAAAGAGGTTGTTCATCCTGGAAAGGAGAAGACTCCTGGGAAACCTTAGAGCCCCTTCCAGTGTCTAAAGGGGCTGCAGGAGAACTGGAGAGGGACTTGGGATAAGGGCTGGAATGACTGGACAAGGGGGAATGGCTTCCCACTGCCAGAGGGCAGGGTTAGATGGGATATTGGGAAGAAATTCTTCCCTGTGAGGGTGGGGAGGCCCTGGCACAGGATGTCCAGAGAAGCTGTGGCTGCCCCTGAATCCCTGTGAGTGTCCAAGGCCAGGTTGGACAGGGCTTGGAGCAACCTGGGCTAGTGAAAGATGTCCCTGCCCATGGCAGGGGGTGGAATAAGATGATATTTCAGATCCCTTCTAACCCAAACTATTCTTCCACCTCCTCAGCTTTCTGTGACTGCTGACAGTGTGTGTAACTGGGATTAAACAGCCAAGTCCATGAGGAGGAGAGTAGGAGGTTAAAAAGCTGCATTAAAAAGAAATCTGCCTACACCAGGGGACAGTAACAGAGGTTTTAAACAATGCTTCCTCCATAGCTGTCACAAAAAAGGGCAGCCAGGAGGCAGTTGGGTTCTGGCACAGGCTGGTTGAGAAGCACTGGTGGTGTTACAGCATTTGGCTGCCTCAGGCAAAGGAGGATAACTGTGAATCCTGGGATAGAAACCTCGGCCTTGTGCTCTTTAGAAAAATGAGAGATCTGAGTAATGCCTTTTCAAACAAAACCCCCAAAACAAGGGAACAGCTGGAGGTATTTGTGAGAGATCCCAGGCTGGGGACTGGCTGGAAATGTTTTTGTGGGTTTTAGAGGCTCTCCTAAGAAAGCTGGATCTGGGTTGGAATAGCCCAGAGAGCTGTGAAAGAGCTGTAATTATCATCTGACAAAGCAATTAAAACCCCAGAGGCAAAAGCAGCCTTGGACAGCACTTATGGACGTGGACAGGGCTCCAAAAGTGAGGTTCATGGTGAATCCCAAATACCAGGGAGGGGGAAAAGTGCCTGAGGCAGAAACCTGGGTGATATTTGGGGAGAGTTGTACCCTTTGGAGCCACGCTTAGCTCCTCAAATACCCAGGCAAAAAGGGAATTGCCTCCTGCCTTTGTCTTTCCTGAGGGACTTGGTGATTTTCCCTTCTAGGTTCTCCAGTTCTTCAAAGTGATTTAGCTCAAGACTGAGGGTTTTTTTATTCTTTTCCCCCCCTGGTACTCTGGTTTTGCTTGTGCTTTGGGAGAGGAGATGGGCAGAAAAGCCATCCCTTGAACACATTCACTATCTGTCTAGGATTGGTGACTTGGAGCATTTAGAATCATGGAATCATTTAGGTTGGAGAAGTTCCTGTAAGATCAGAGTCCAACAGTTACCCCAGCACTGCTGTTCACTGCTAAAACATGTCCCCAGATGGCACATCCCCAGGTTTTTTGGGCACTTCCAGGGCTGGTGACTCCAGCACTGCCCTGAAGGTCTGCAGAGCGAGGCTGGCTGTGTCGGCACTCACCCAGGTTATTTTAAAGAACTGGCTTTATACAAATTTAATTGCTATGTGAAGGTGTCCTTATTTGGTCCTTTCTACCTGAATTTTGCCACTTGCTACTCTTTTAACTAAACCTTGTCAAAGAAAATGGCTCTTTTTTTGCTCTGGTCTCCTATTTACGTGCCTGGCTATTTTTTCTCCGTGGCTGAGACTCACTAATCAGATATATTATGAAATTAAAAAAAAAGGACACTACTTAAGGGCTGTCACCACATCTGACATGGAGTTGTGTGTGAGCACCACCTTTTCTCACGTTGGAGAAAAGCGGCTCAGGAGCTGCCAGGTCTGGCAGGAGTGTCCGTGCAGGTTGGATGCACAAATGGCTCTATAACGGCTTGCACAGGATCTGTTTTGCTGCCTCACACTGTAACAACACCGAGCTGATGATTTTTCTCTGCTTTAACCAGCAAAATGTATCTGATGGGTGTTTGCATAATTAATGCTATAGGACTCGGCTTTGATCCAGGAATCGCTGTGCTGTCCAATCTGCTGCAAAACAGCACTTTCTAGCGCATTATTTTTGTTCTAATGCTGTAATATGGAAACCCCTGCAGTGCCTTGGCTAATGTGGCTTCTTCTGTCTCTGCATCACAGCAGTTGGCTCTTCCCTGACCTGGGAGAGCTACAAATCCCATTAGTTTAAAAGCAACATCCTCCTGAATATGTTCTTCTTGCAAACTCCAAGCTGCATTTGTCTGTTAGATAGATCTGCACAGCCTGGGTGTAATTGGGGTGTTTTAAAACCTGCTGGAGCAGCAAAGCACCACGAGGTGGGATGTCAGGAGGACTTATCCAAGCTTTGCACTGTGGGTTTTGTGATGCAACTTCCCATTTTGATTGGAGGTTACTCAAGTCTCTGCAGGAAAACCCAGCAGAGCTGCTGCTGTCCTGATGCTCAGAGGACAGATCTGCTGTGGGGCAGACTGGTTTTACTGGGAAAAACCTTGGAGGTCACTTTATTGTTTCTCTGAATGATCCACAGATGACCAAAAGGGAAATCTTTTTTGCTTTCAACAGGAGGGAATATTACTAATTATAAAAAGACCCTCTTGTTATTGTTGTGGTGATAGAGTAACCAGGGAATGTAATGGGTGAAATTAAATAATAATTTAAATAATTAAATCACAACAATGAGATGGCATAATCAATGATATAATCAAAGAGATGATTTGTCCCCTCCTCCCTGATGGATTCTGCAGCTTGGCTACCTGTGCTTCTCTCCAATCACACCCCTCTTTGTGCCAAATGGGTTGAGAAGGTCTATTTTCCCCCCCTTTCCTCTATTTTCCCCTTTTACACTCTGACCCCCAAAGCCCTTCCCCTCAATATGATGTTTGACCATCTGCTAGGACGGGCTGTCAAATATTCCTCTGACCCTTTTTATCCCTGCTTTAGTACCAACTTGCAGAGAGGTTTTGGGACCAGCTGCTTAACCCCTCACCATCTGTTTTCCACCTGTAAATCGCCAAGATTGCTCTCCTTGGCCCTGCAGGTTGGGCTGAGTAAGGTGGTTACTGAGACAGTGCTTTGATGATTGGAAGGGCTGCTCTAATCTCTCTTTGATGGCTTTAAAGCCATAATAGCTGAAAGGTAATGGCTTAAATACCTTGGCACATCTGGCCAAATATCAGTGAGCATCCAGTTGTGCCAGACCTCTCACAATACGTGGAAGGGAGTTCTTGGCTGACTGAAAAACCTATTGAGGTTTTCACTCTTTTTCTGTTCCAAAAATCCCTTGCAGGGCTGGGGTGGGGGAAGTTGTGCTGAACAACACTTGTTACATGTGGAAAACCTGCTTTTTATCTAGCAGCTGTATTGCTTTGCCTGATAAGCACTGTAGACAGCTCGATTTGACAGGATAAAATGCAGCAAGCAGCAAACTTAATCTCCTTCAGCCGAATGAAAATGATGTTTCCCCTGCAGATCTGTCTTTGCAGATCCAAGGGGCCACTGCAGGCAGTGAAGTTTGCCCCTTCTAGTCCCAAAGGCTTCAAGCTGGAAGTGGAGGTTGGGTGCATCTCAGTATCCCAAATTCCCATGGACTGCAGGTGGTGGAACCTGCTGTTACCACTCTCAAGGGGCAGGATTTTTCCTGAGATTACCTGTCTGAGCAGGATGTATCAATAGGTCACTCAATTTGAGGTTTGTTTCCACGCTGGGAGAACTAAGGGGTGATGAGAAGAGAGATTGTGGTGTGAAATGACCATCCAAACAGCATCTCCGAAATAAGGAGAGAGAAAGGGTGGGCAGGGGAGTTTTACTGCTGGAAATCTAACAGGGTTTGTAAATCCAGGATTAAAGGAAGAAGAGATTAATCAAGAGACCCAGAGGGAGTTTTGGGGGGGAAAAATGAACAAAACTCCCCCAAACTCCTCAAAACCCCAAATCTGTGTTTGTTTGAAGACCATAAAGCAGAGTGAAGCTGGTGGTGGCACTCCCAGGCCATGCACCTGCCCAAGGGAAGAGCAGAGGGAGAACATTAACGTTAAAAGTCCTTATGGGTGGTCCAGCAACCCTTGGAGAAAGGGACATAAAATCAAAGAGCACTTCTGGGTCCTTTTCTGGGCTAAAAGTAAGGATAAAATAGAGTTAAACCTCACTGTCAATCCCTAAGGATTCGGACAAGTGCAGCTGGTAGGTGTGTGAGTGTGGATGTCTGGCAAGAAAAGGGAAATTCCTCCTTGAGTGGCTACTGGTTGTAACTGGGGACAATTTTTGAGTGGAAAGCCAATTAAAAGCATCAATATCAGTGAATGTTGTTCATCTAGATCTTTGTGGTCTTTTTCCCTCTGGTGCTAATGGGGTCAGTTAATGCCCAGCCTCTGACAGTGGCCGTGGCTCCCATCAAAGGAGGATTTCTGCTCATGCTTCCAGTGAAACATGTATTTCCCACTTCCCATTTCCTTCTCTTCCATCATTTCATTACTCAAGTGACTCCTCTCTCTCTCTCCCACAGAGTAGTTCCAGAGTTTTCCCACTTGGCACAAGGGCAATAAACGTGATTCAGCACGCCAGTAGTTAATTTTTAAAAGCCTCATTCAGCAGAGTGCCTTGAAATCTAAATCAGACCGACTGAACAAGAATGGGATCTCTTCTGTGGATTTATAGGTGGCAAACTAAAATGTCAGGGGGTCGTGTATTCATCTGTCAGTGTGTAATGCAATTAGACAAGATAATTGGGCAAACTAAGTTTTTATGGAGAGCTGAGAAATGTATTAACTTTCCTTCATTAGCTTTGATAGCAGTGCAGAGTCATTGGGGGTGGGTGTAAAGTGCAGAACGGAGTCTGGATTTAGGATTAAGGCAGGAAATATTCCAATGGGGAACGTATTTGCAATCTGCTTTCTCCGTGTCTCAGGCACAGCTTACGGGAGGAACAGTTTGCTCCGTTTGTGTTGATTGAGGAGGGTTCAATAATTGAAATGGCAGGGGCAGATGTAAATGTGAAGCCAGTGATATCTCTTAATTTAATCAACACTTGACAAAAATCCCAGGGAAGTAAATAATCTGTTCATTTAGCAGGTCTAACTGGGGTGTCTCCAAATCTTTTGTGGCAACAAAGCACCACACTGGAGTGTAAACAGCAAGAAGGATTAGAATTAAAAAACCTGAGCTCTGCCTCTATTTTTTAATGTGGTTTTTTTTTCTTTCTAAAAAGGTTATAAAAGACATGTAGACATCCTAAATAGGGCCACAAGCAGCAGGCAGCCCTGGAGACTGGGGCAAGGGTTTGGAGTGCATTCTTCTGCACGTAGAACCGTCCATCCCTTTGTATTCCTTGGACGTGTTTGTGCTCATATCTGCCCTGTTATCATTTTATATCTGCCCTGCTATCATTTTAACATTCAGGCATCGAGTCTGAAATAGTCACAGGGAAAAGCAGAAGTAAACTCCAACAGGCAGGTTTAGAATTACCCCTGAGTTAAAAAGGGCTTCAATACTTAATGATGAGGCACTAAATGAACGTACTGACGATTTTATTAAACTAAAGTGAGGCAGCACATTTGATTTAGGGCAGCCCAAGCTTTCCCTTCACCGTGTGTTTGGAGGCCTGTGGTAGTAATCAGCTGCCTGTATTCAGAGGAAATTGTTTCTTTATGGCTTAAAGTGTGAAGGCTCTTCCAGATAACCACATATTGCAGCCAGCAGCACCCTCCTTTAGCGCATTCAGGAGTGGGAGACGGGAGCAAACAGCGACAAAATGAAGGGAGAAATTGCAGAGCGATGGCCTTGAGCTGATGCAGGGCCCTAATTCAGCAGAGCACTCAGGCACACGTATAACTTGTAATCTCTGTCAGCTTTGATGAGGGGGTTGTGAACCCAAAAGCTTTTCTACCTTTTTTTTTTTTTTTCCCAGATACATCAGCAGCTCTAACGAAATCAGGCTAAAACTTTCGGGTTTAATGCCTGTGGACCTGTTTTGCTGCTGCCTTGCTCTGTGAAACCTGGGTATTGATGGATATTGATGCCTGCAGCATCTCCTCAAGCCTGATTTTTGCAGCATCAGGACTAGAGATTGTCTGGGATCCTTTAAACATCCTATTTTTATGTTATAGCTGAAGGTGAGGGGTTATTTCCCACATCCACGAGCCCCTGAGTTAATTGAACAGCAGCGAGCGGCGTCGTACCAGGTTTGTTACTGCACTTTAAGCACAACATGGAAAAAGCCACCAGTGAGGGGAAGGATGATCTGTTTGTAGGGGTCGGAACTCCCTCAAGATGCAGCATTTAAGGCAATTGCTGCACTACTGTTCCTTCATGCTTCATGTGCAGGAGGCTCTCGGATAATTATCAAGTTCAGAGGGAAAACCACACAAACAGAACATGAGTGGGGTTTTAGGATGTGTTAGAGTCCTTCCCAGGAAAGCCCATGGCTTGGGCAGAGCTTCCTGGGCATGGTGTTATTAGAGAAGGATTTGCACTCAATGCTTTGGGACCCCCCTCGTTCCAGTTCGTGTGCTGGGTGGTCTCGAGCACCATCAGTGGTTTCTGATTCCTCCCCGAGGATGCAGGGATTTTTTGGAAACCTGCACTTTAGCAAAGCTCTCCAGCAGGCATGGAATGATGATGTACAGTGCTGTGAAACCTAGAATTTGAGCGTGCGAGGTTAATAAACACCAGCAAGTTGCCACAACTGACAAATTAAAGGCCCCAATTTTCACAGTCGGGCTGCGAGATCTAATTAAGGCTGGTGGTGCAATTCAGTGTTTAGAGAGTAGCTGCCTGCTCTAATTTATCCATGGGATTTTGCTACCTTCATTTTTTTTTTTTTTAAATAAGAAAGGAACACAAAGCAAGACAGAGCCCCTTTTTCCTGAGGACTGAGTTCATCTGCAGCAGAAATCTCCAGTTCCTCGGTGGTTTGCAGTATATTATTCCTCCTCAGTGGTTATTTTCTGGGTAATAGAGGAAGCTGCTGGCTTGATTTTTACCTCCTTTGTCTCTTTGAACAATGTCAAAGACAGCTAATGCCCAGGATGGATGGTTGGCTGTTATAAATATGAATATTATGAAGTATAGCTGGTGCATTGCTGTTATCCCAGTGGTGGGTGCCTCTGGTGGACCTGCAGGACATCGTGGTGTGTCTGGCAGAAGGATTGAACAACTGAAAGTCACTCTTAGTTTCCAAATAAATGAGCAGCACATTGCAAAGCCCAGATGGGATAAACTTTTGGGTGCTCCTGCTTGGCCAGGCTACCAGGATATTCCTGTTCCACCATGGGCTTCCCCTGGTCATAGAAAAACAGTGGGGGGAAAAAAGGGAATTATTTAGATAAATTCATGTTGGGTGCTTAGAGCCGCTTCCACCCTGGAAGACTGTGTCTTTGCATCTTGGCACCTTTGGGTACCAGCACTCAGTAGATTGCAGTGTGTGAAGAAATGTCTTCATTGGGAAGAAATCCTTCCCTGTGAGGGTGGGGAGGCCCTGGCAGGGGTTGCCCAGAGAAGCTGTGGCTGCCCCATCCCTGGAAGTGTCCAAGGCTGGGTTGGATGAGGCTTGGAGCAACCTGGGATAGTGGAAGCTGTCCCTGCCCGTGCAATAAGATGGTCTTTAAGGTCCTTTCCAGCCCAAACTAGTCTATGATCTGTGCAAAGTTATGTCCACAGCAAACACTTTTTTAGCCTCCAGGTAACCAAATACCAGCTTTTAAGTGAAAAGTGAGTGTTTTGAGCATGGCCTCAGTACGTGCATTAACTATTTGCTTTTAACTGGTGGAAAGCTGGTTCCCCATAGCAGGATTAAGGTTTGGCAGCCCCTTTTTCTGGTATTTAATGCCCTGCTCGACCCACCCTTTGCTCAGTGTCCACGCAGATCACCCCGGCATCTGCTGCACTGGAGCAACTGAGAGCCCTACAAGGGACCAAAAAAAAGCCCTGTTTTGGCAGAAAAACACAGTGTGTCACGTTGTTACTCATCCACAGAACCGTGTGAGTGCTGAGAAGTGCTCGCTGTGAGCACCTGCTCAGGCAGCATCTGCTCGAGGGGCTGCTCTGCCCACCCAGGGACCGACGCAGCTCCTCGGGGGGAGGCACAGCCAATTTTGCTCAAAAAACCCAGTTTCAAGTGGTTTCCTGCCTCACTGCTTTTCTTTTGGCTGGGCATATGCTGAGAGAGCCGGGGGAGTTCCTCACACAGGGTTTGTCTGGTGACAGACCCTCAGGCCCTCGGTTTTGCTGAAGGAATTAAACATCTCGCGTCAGGTTTTCGAGCACCCGCCACTCCAGATGAAATCTGTGGGGAGCTGCATCCACTTCAGGTTTCAGAGCCCATTTAGCTTTGATTTGCATCTAGTATCTAGGGCAAGCTCTGGGAAGTGTCTCATTTCATCCAGTCTCGCCCGATGTCTGTGATTTTTATCAGAAAGTCTCATGGTATTTGGCGTGTTTTCTTTTTCCTTAACATCCCAGCTTTAGCCATCAACTGATCACGTCAGAACTGAGTCACTCAGTTAAAAATAAAAGATTGTGAACCCTGAAACAGTTGAGTAACAGTCAGGAAAACACAGAAGCTGCAAGAGAAAGGGAAGAGAAATGGCAAGGAACCAGAATTTTCCATCGTGGACATGTTGTAAGGGTTCCTTTGGCCAAAGAAACGGAGGTTTTTGGGAGGACTGAGGTTGGTAACCCTGCAGGACAGCAAATGATGGGGGTGCTGCATGGGTTTCTGTATGTTTTCATCTGACTTGGAAAGACGGGCTGTCCAGCTCTACATGGTTTTATCACAGGTGAATGATGGAAATATTGGGTTTATAAAAGGTAAAGGGTATTTTATGAAAGCAGGGATGGAGTGGGAGGGTGACTGTGGTCATGGAGTCTGTAGCAAATGTGGGAAGAGCTCTCCTGCTCTAGCCCCACTGGGTGATGCTCCTTGCACAGGTGATGGGTTTGTGAGGGCTCTGCACCAGTCCCTGGAGCACAAACCTGACAATGGAAAAATACAAAACACCTGAATGAGCTCAAGCATTTCTCACTCCAGTCACGGAGTGGCCACCCTGGGATGGGACTCACTGGGAAGGCAGAGGTGGACAGTAGGGTGGGATGAGAGAGATGCTCCTCTTGAGCACCTTTTCCTACTGGAGGGGATAACAGGGCAGAGGGCTCTGAGGGGTTTGGGGCAGGGAATGGGAGCCGGGATGGGGTGGGCTCAGTGTGGCACTCGAGGCACATCCCATCCCAGTCGGGGGTGGGATGAGTGCTGCTCATTTCCCATGTCTGGAATGTGCTCTCTGGCAGAGCTACCCCTGTTGGCCTCAAGATTCCACAAGGCTCTGGATGCTGCTGCATCCACAGCTCGCCCAGCGCTGTTTGAGAGAACTGATCAATGTTTGACCTAAGCTGCCTTTCCCTTCTGTTGTTTCCTTCCCTTCTCTCTCTGCACACCCAGTGTCATTTCTCACATCCCCTGTGAAGGGATGGAAGGGAAGGGGCAGCTCTTTGCCCCATCCCTGTGCCAGCTCCCCGTGTGCTCATGCCACGCAAGGAGGAAAATTCCCTTTAAATACACCAAATCAGGAAGGTTTCCCACATGGACACTGCCCTTTTTGTCCACACCCAGGGTTGCTGCTCGGGGCAGACGGTTCTAATTACAGCAGTGTAATTGCAGGGCTGCACTCGGCCATCCCAGAGAGGGACTGGGGCAGGCAGGGCTGATCCTCGGAGAAACGCCAGCTCGGGGCTTCCAGAGCCGCAGGGAATGGTTGGGAATATTTCTCTTCCCTCTCTCCCTGCCCCAGCATTCCCCGGGCTCTGCAAATTCTGCCTTTCACACACCCAGGGAGGAGCAGTCTTTGTTATCTCAGGACTGTAAGCCAAGGAGAGGAATGGGAGGACAAAAGAGCAGCTTGTTTTGTCGGGGTTTTTTGTTTCCCCTCCTCAAACTTCATCATTCTTACGTTACCAGCTCCTCTCCAGTTCCAGCCTGCTTCAGGATATCTCCTGCCAGCCACAAACACCCTGTGGGATTAGCCTTTCTTCTCCATTGTCTTTGCCTGCTTTCCTGCAGATAATGGGGAATACAACGTCCTGCATCACAGCACCTCTTGGAAAAACACCGTGGGCTGTGGCTGTGCTGTGACAAGGGGACACTGGGATGGCAGCAGGGAAGGTGTCCTGGGGAGAATTGGTGTGATAAAAACCTTGTCGTGTCCCTGGTGTGTGGCTGCTCCTCAGAGTGACATCACAGACACCACAGTGGCTGAAGGAAAGGGGAAATTTTTCATTTCCCAGTAAAGCAGCTATAACTGAACCCCCAAAAAACTGGGGGGATGAGCTGGAGGGCTGCAAGGTTTCCTCTGGGACTCACTTGAGCTGTGCCTTTGAACGAGATAATTTCAAGGTCCCTTCCAACGCGAGCCATTCCATGATGATTCCTCAGGAGACACTCCAGTGTGTTTGTTTAGGGCTGCCTTGGCCTTGGCCTCACCCAGCTGTGCCACAGCAGTCATTCCACCTGCTGGGTTACAGGATGACACGGTGACCTGCACGTGCTCTGCTTTCCCATGGCCTTGATCCCTGGGCAGCCTCTCCACCCTCAGTGACATTGGGCATGGTCAGTGACACATACCAGGGCTCTGTTTGCCTGCTTTTACAATCATATATTCTAAAAATCACTGATTAGAAGTCATCAAAAGCAACAGATTCCTTGTTAACAAATACTTTGTGCCAACACTTGGGGCTCTGGGTGACGTTTCCAGCCCTGGTTTGGCCACGAGCCTCTCCAGCAGAAAGCCCTCCCTGTGCCCTTCCCTGGCATTTGCCACTTGCCCGTGGTTTGTGAGGACTCACTTGTTTTTAATTGCTCTTTAACTTTAATACAGTTATTTATGTCTTGTCCTTTGTTTATTTTCATAGCTAATGGTGCCAGCACAGAAGGAGACTAGGGTTTTTTTCCCTCCAGAGTGTTTCATCTGCATTTAATGCCTCTGGTGTGCCTGGGCTCACGCTCTGCCTGGTGATTTCTGATGGGTTTGTGAGGAACAGGTTCCCTGGACAATTTTTCTCCAAGGAAAGTGCCTGTCAGGTAGGGAAGTGCAAATCAGAATGGAGCAGAGGCAGGAAAATGGGGAGATATGAAGAGGTCACAGGAATAATTTGCTTAATAAGCTGTGTCTTCCCACCTACAAGCATTAATGTTGCACTTAGTCCTTGAACCATAACAAGTTATAAACTACTTGTTTATTTACCTCATTTCTGGAGGTTTTCATTCTCTGCATGACATTCAGACCCCTTTTTCTGAATCCTTCTGCTTTTGGGCACTTAAAATCACGTGGCAATGGTTCTAATGGACAAATTGGAAAGTAAATCCAGGGTTTCAGGGGCTTGTTTTTTCCCAACAGTATCGATTTTTCAGGGCTTCTTTTTTTATTCTTATTTGGGATAGCATGTTCTCTGGTAAATTGTGGTTTCATTTTCCTGGAGCAATGTTATTGAAATTTGGGGGGGGCATTTGAGGGGAGAAGGCACTTTGTTGAGGTGCATCCCAGCTGTGAGGGCTCAGATAATGCCCAGGGCTGGGTAATCTGGGTAATCCCCAGGTACAAATCCTGCAGGATTTGGAGGACTCTGTGCCTTCCCACGGCAATTTTTCTTTCCAGCAAGGACTTTTTCACGGTTTCAAAGCATCCAAGTGTGCCAGGAGAAAGAAAGAACAGGAGGAGGCTGGAGGATTATGTGAATTTCAGAGAAAGAAGAGCAGAGGAGGAGGAGGAACATGTGCCCCAAGGCACAGGAAACAGGTTCTGGGCAGGGAAGAGGATACAGGAATGTTTTAGCACTTTTTTCTTCTTCAAAGTCTGAGTTTTCAAAGCCCACCTGACAAGTTCAGCAGTTTCACTCAAAAAAAAATAAAATCCTAAAACTATAGAGACAAGTGGCAAAACTGGCACTGGGGGTTGAGTCTGTTGGTCAGGGCACATTCTAGGAACTGAAGATTAGGAAAACCCATATTTTTAAAGGTTAAAATGGACTGATTAGATGCTACAAAATCCACTTCAAAGCTATTCTGTTATTTTTGAAGTTCCTCTGACCACCCCAATGACTGTATAACCCATGCAAACAGAGGGGGACATGGAAAAAAAAGGGGCAAAACAGGTGGTTTAATACAATCAGGCCAATTTTTCAGTGCCTGGTTATAACAAATGAGTGATGCTGTATTTCCTAAGCCTAAAACTAACGTGAGACACGCCAAAACAACCTGTTCACCACCGAACTGAAGGCAGAAAATCAGGCAAAATTTCTAATGGAATGTTCCATCTCCCTCCAGTTCAGGTTTACACCACCACAATCAAACAACCTGGCCGTTTCAGGGGGGACATAAAATTTTACTAAATACGTTTCATTGCCAAAATATTTTGAAGCAAAGTTTATTTGTTCTCGTTCTGCTGCTAATTCCTCCTGTAAATATTGTGTGAAGTGTTTGTTGTTCTTTTAAACTGTGAGCAGCTGTAGTGGTCGGGGAGGCAGCGCTAATGAACAGATGTGTGTGTGTGGCTGAAAAAAAACAACCTCTATTATCTTGCTTTTGTTCACCAAAACTTGTTAATTTGGGGCTGTTTGCGTTTCAAGCTGCAGTTTTGTTTTACACCAAAGGTGTAATGGTGGCCTTCAGAAGTTGAGATAGTGTTTTTGCCTCTGCTTTCCCTTTTCCCTTATTTAACTGGCTGCAAAAAGGAAACTCGTGGATTATTTACTCCAGCCCATTTTCCTACAGGTTCCTGATGTTCTGCAAGAAGCCCACTTAGAATAGACTGGGAAAAAGTTGGCTGTAATTCAGTGGAAAGTGAGTTGTGGCTGATGCACACAGAGTTTCCAAAGCCCTAAACAGTTTACATTAGCATCACTTATATAAGAAAACATAACAAGGGAAGAATTTGGTATCCCTGAACCTCTCTCTTTGTGCCTTTATTTGACTGTGGTCAAATTATGACCTTACCAAATTAACAGAAACTTTTCTGGTGTTACAGTAGGGGTAGACTCAAGGTATTGTTTGATGGTCATGGTCTTTGCTGCTCTCCATGAGACCTTTGGACGTTTGCACAGCAGAGACCTGCAACAGGCACAGTCAGCTACTGAATTCTTTTGTCCCCCCAGAGGTGGTTTCCTTTCCCAACACACATAAATTACAGAATCATGGAATGGTTTGGGTTGGAAGGGGCCATAAAGCTCATCCCTGCCATGGGCAGGGACACCTTCCACTAGCCCAGGTTGCTCCAAGCCTCATCCAACCTGACTTGGAACATTTGCAGGGATGGGGAATTCACAATTTCTCTGGGCAACCACCACCCCCACAGCTGAATATTAAGAATTTCTTCCTAATGTCTCATCTAAACCTCCTCTCAGTTTAAAATCCAGCACCTTGTTCGGTGTCTCATGCCTCACTAGTTTTTTGAGGCTGATTTTTTCCTGCAAGAAGGAAAAGATTTAGATCAGGCTGGCATTGTCGGGGTGGTTTTTCTCTTTAAACCACCATCAAAGGCTGGAAATCTACTAAAAAGCAGCACACAAGTGGTGTTAATCACCTTAGGTCTTCAGCTGTGTTCCTGCTGGGAAACTGATTTTTTGAGATGGTAACATCATTGGGTGGAGATCAGAGGGCTCACTCTGGGAATGGCCTGTTGTTGGATTCATAACAAGAGATTATGGAGAAGGAAATCAAATAATCTCCCTCATAATCCAGAAAAATCTCCTGCAGAGCCCTTTGTGCTGCCACTGTGTGGAAATCCTACTGAGCACCGTGGATCTGGAGAAGTCAAAACAGGGGAATTGCACTCCTTCCTTTAGATTGTCCTTCATTCAAATATCCAATATTTTATATTCAAATCCAAGATACATACACTTCTATCCTTATAACTATAACCACATATAGATATATATATATATATATATAAATGTGTGTGGCATTTTTGGGTTGTATTTCCTCAGCCTGAATTTCACTTTATTTCATCCCTTTATTTCTAGCTCTATCCTTCTCCAGCTATTAAATTGCAGCTCCCCTTTGGCACTGGCATGTTCCCATCTCGTTCAGCCCTGGGTGTCACCTCACCCCACTGCACAGAGCAGGGATCCCTTTTAACCTTTCCTATAATTGAGTGTTCCAGTAACAGGTTGTTTGGGCTGTTCTGCTCCACCACGAGGTGAAGGTGAGAGGATTTTAGACCAGAGTGATATCCCTCCTTGATCAGGCAGTAAGAACCTGTTATTATGCAGCTTGAAAACCTACAGGCAGTTTATGCACCTACCTCATGCTGCAAACTCATCTCTTATTTATTGTCCACCATTTAGATGAAGTCACATTTACTGTGGCTCCAAGGCATGCATCTCTTCCCCCTTGAATCTCCCTTTCCAATTATTCTCCCCCAGATGTCATTAGCTGGTATTTGCCAGGTTGCATCTCATTTTGTTTTCTGTCTTTTTGCTTAATAACAAAAAACATAAGGGGTCACTTTGAGGCAGTGGAACTAATGGGCAATCATGAGTATTATGGAAGCTTGAAAAATTATTAAGGTGATGAAATCTTGCTCGTGCCACACGCTAATGAAAACCCAGCATGTGGCTGTTTTCAAGATAATCCCATTGCTAGACTGATGGAAATATCACTGTGAGTGCTTTCCTCTAAATATGTGTATTCTAAATATCCATACGTTCAGCTCGCCATGAAATTGGAGTTATTCTGCTTTTCATGCGCTCGCATATGAAATAGATTAGATGGGTGCTCGTAAAATCTTATTAAGCTGCTGTTGCTTGACATTTTGTGCATCTGATGGAGTGATAATCTGGAGTAGGCAGCAGAACAGGCACTCGATAGGCTGAGCCTCCTGCCCACAGCGAATGCCTCCCTCCAGAGCAGTGCCCGCTCTCAGCAGCCTGCTGGTCTGCAAGGAGCTGAGCACAGGGGATTTTTTTTTTAAAGAAATCCCTGGAAAATGGCCATATTGATGACCCTATCAAAAATATTTCCCCTTGCCAGGGGCACAGTGGCAGTGGGAGCAGAGCTGTGCTGCGATGGAGCAGGGAGGCAATATTTGCTCTGCGAGCCTGAGCTGCCACTTAGTGCAGTTTGCAGCAATCACTGAGCGATTGCTCGGCGTAATTGGGATGGTTTTGTGGCACTCAGGTGGTTAACAGGTTGTTGCTGCCGTGGGCCTCACCGAGCAGTCACGAGGCCCTTCAAAAGCAGCAAACCTCGGCTCACGGGATCGCCACGGGCCCCTCGTGGGCAGGGGAGGATGAAACAAAACACAAGGAGAGAGCTTTTCTCTGCATGACCCGTCTCTGTGCTCTGGGTGACTTCTATTCACTCCACGGGCTGAGTAAAGTCCCAGTCTGGGCTCGGCTGGAATCAACATCTGTGGCTGAATAACTGCACTAATGCAGGGAGCACATGATGAAAAGTGAGGATTGTCAGCCTTTTTTTCTTTTTTTTTAATTCAGTACAAGGAAAATTCTCTCCCCTGGAATGAATGGCAGCTATTCATGTCAATGAGAGGAGAGAGAAGGAGTCAGGACAATTTTCCTAACCTTTAATAAAGCTCCCAATCTATTTATAAACGGCCATCGATGTGTGGCTCCGCTTTCAGCTGAAGGCAGATGGCAATGGTTTAGTTCAACTAGGCTTTTTTCTTTAATGGACTAAAAGCATCATGGACTTTGCTGCTGGTTTTACTTCAGCTGGAGGCTGATGCTTAACGTTCCTGCAATTTGGTCCCTCCTCACCCCAGGGATGAATGCAGGGCTCTTCCTTGGGAGTGCCTTCCTCACCAGCCCAGGACAGGTGGATCTCTCCTCCTCCTCTTCCTCCTCCTCCTGAGGAGCCCTTGTTGTCACATCTGCTCAAAGCTCCCCCTTTGCTCCTCACTAACCTTTTCACCTGCATCATTGTCCTTCGGCTTCCCTTTCCAGACACGGATCATCCTCCCTTATCTACTGAGTTTAAGTTGCATTTGAGGGACACCAGCTCCCCTAAGGGTGAACCCCGTGGGATTAGCACCTCTGAGAGCTCCACCAGCACAGGGGGAGGTGGTGGGTTCTTTCTATGTCTCTGTCTTTCCAGCTTCAGGGAGCTGGGAGCTTGAAATAGTGTCTATTAGTCCAAGCAGATAATTCCTGCTTACTCCCCCAGGAAGGGGTCCCTCGATGCTGCTGTGACTCCCTTGAACAGCAGCTTTAACATTCCAAATAACCTGTAAAATATAAAAAAGTTATCAGTACGATGTCAAGAAGTGTCTGTCCCAGACATCCCAGGGATATCCCTACTTTGTCCCCTGGAGCTGTTGGATGGGGGCAGTGTGGCAGTGCAGGACGTGCTCACCATGGCTGGGGGATGTGGCTTATTGACACTGAGCAAAATCTTAAATTCCAGACTTTATATAAATAGTTGCTGGGGTGGTTTTTTTGTTTTGTTTTGTTTTGTTTTTGGTGTTTTGTTTTTTTTTTTTTTGTATTATATTGAGCTGGATTCTCAGAAATCAGCAGGTGAAATCTGTGGCCTGTTCTCTGTCTCAGGCACCCATAGTGATAAATGTGGGCCCTGAAAACTGTGATGCTGCAGTAGTGCAGTTTATTGGCTTCAGAGGTTCCAATTATTTGTTTCTTTTATTTTTTTTTTTTTCATGTCTGTCCATTTTCTTTATGGTGCAAAGGGTGATTCATGCACCTCCTGAATAATTCTGTGTACCAGACTCTTCCTCTGATGGACAGAGAGGCCACCACTGTCTGTTGTACCTCTGACAGACCCTTCTTAGATCTTTTTGTGCCAGAGTGTAGTTTGACATATTAT